>NIUQ01002813.1:0-20270 GCA_002796945.1 Plectus sambesii
GGTGAATGCTTTTGACGCTGTGCGTAAGACTGATATGAAGAATGTCTGACGCATTATCCGATATAAAATGTTACTTAAGAGGCGGCCAATATCTATACTGGGCATATAAAATTCTTTGTTTTGGATATGCTGAAAATAGGCGAAAGAGCTGAGTCATGCAGATGATACTAGCCGCTGCATGGTACCGTTCGTTAAAGAGTCGGTGAAAGGCCAAAAATTAATAAGACGGAAATTCAATAGAATCCCGCTATGAGCGCACAAACCAAACGGGGAGCGCGGAAATGAGTTCATGCGATGAAAACAAACAAATGCAAAGCAGAACATGTGCTACGAATACAATGCCGCGCAGACCTAGTTTTTATTTCAACTACGATGATAGAAATAGACTTGCGTTGACATAAAGGATGGAATCATCAACATCTCCATTGCAAAGTGATACCGAACAGTAACAGCAATTATTTTATTGATTGCTGCTGAAAAACAACGCTCGCATAAGCTTTAGACTTGTCTTGAAGTACTTTTCGAGGTGTGTTCTCGCTCTATTTAGCAGTACTCACACTGCACCGAGCGATCGAACGTTGCCGTCATATAGCAAAATGCGGTCGATGATTTGTGTACATCGCTTCATAGCGACTGTCAATTGCACTGTTCGGTATAAACAGCGCCTCTACATCAAATGTGTTTATCCCTAAAAACCGAAACATATAAAGAGAAATTTATTCCATCGCAGTCTCGAGCATTATACTGATACCAAAAAACACGACTTCAACATGAACATCCTTAATACAACAAACACTGTGGCCGAAAAGAATAACCCAAGGAGAGTATGATTAGGACTATTTCCACTGGATATCAATTTTTGACCTGGCAGTAAACGCCGCACAGCATTTTGCGGCATATTTTTCAGTTTATGCAAATAAATATTCCACATATAGTACTGTGAAGAAGTGACATCTACTGCCGTTAACTGCACCGGCAGCTTACATTAACTGAATGAATTTGATTGTACCAGCATTAATCAGCATGAGTACATGAGCAAACAGTGAAGATATTTATCACTAAGGAAATATAGCTGCTATAGGGGCTACTGAAGCGACGGAGCTAAGGTGACGACCAGTGTTGCAACTAAGCAGCACAAATAGAATTATTCACTTTACATAGCATGTAAATCAATAATGTTATCCGCGCTACTAACTACTGAAAAGTAATTGCAACAGTGGCGCCGACTAGTATAGCGTCTATAAATCTATACGCATTGGAACAGAGCAACAATCTTAGCATACTTATTATAATGTGACACACAATTTTTGGCGTTGCAATCTTCAATTCTATACTCTTCTTTTATGATAAGACTGAGATAGTTACTATGAAAAAGTGAATATTATGTCATTAGAGTTGGCGCATGTGAGTGCAAAAAAAAATTGCACGTGCAATATTTCTCAATCACACCGCGTACTGCAAACGCTATCGAAACATAATTCGAACGGCACCTTAATCGGTCACGATTTTTGTAACTGCTGACAAAGGCTGCAAGCCCTGAACAGAACACACTTCATAAATAGTCAGAATTTCCCCCATCAGTAACAAGAAATCATGGCAAGCATCATAGTTGGAAAAAATGAGGTTACTTTACGATGCTTGAACACTGTTTCTCATCAAAAATGATAGTCATCTCTTGGTTGTTACGCGCATAAATTGGCAGAAAGAAACGCTATCGATTTTCAAAGCAGTTTTCCTTATTCAATCTGACATTTCTTGTTCCTGATCGGCGAATTTTGACTCTTGACGGGACAAACGACTCAACAGCCTCACTTCGTTCAAAATACTCTCTCTCTCGCAAGATTTGTAGTAAACATCAAATGATTGTATACCATATGGAGGTGATCACTCTCGAACAGCCTTTCAAACACACATGACGTTCTAGTTATAGGGGACGACCGCTCACATACTGAGACTGAACTGGGAGGGACTCAAACAATATTTTTATGACTTTGGGCCTATCCATTGTTGCCGCAGCATAAAATTTTTGCAGCGCGTTCGAAATGTGCGATCAATTAGAATTCGTTTTTTGTGCGCATAACGCAGGTATTTGTGAGCTCTTAGAGGCGAGGTAAGAATGATGAAAAACGCTCAAATACTAGGAGAGTTGAAATATTGTTTGTGAACGGTCCCTCCCACATCACATCGAATGAAAGCAATCAAAACATTTTTAATAACACTGCAGTGAGGTTTAAGGTCAGCGCATGTTTCCGATGTTCAGTTTGAAAACGTAAGTTATTTCATATTTAAGCAAAACGTCCGTTTTCTTCAGCTATAGTTAAATGATACTCTAAATCTAATGCTCAAAAAATGCGCTGACCTTTCCTCTATTGCTGGCAACGAACACGGCTGTCACTAAAAAATATGGCTGTTTACATTACACATAAACCGTCTCGCAATACATAGAAAAACGTTCGAGTTTTCACGCTAAGCAGCAAAACTGATGTCCTACTAGGTAGGAAACGATCCTCTATTTGTCACTGAACGCTATAATTATCCCTTACAACGCGATGGCAACGAGAAGATGTCAAAAGAAAACGAAAGGTGAAATGAAAAGAAAACGTATAGTCCGCGTAAAACAAAAGTAATGCCATTTTTTTAAAAATCGTGAAATTATTATTATACAAAAAACGAATCAACTACACAACTACTCTCTCTCTTTCAATAATGAAGCCCCATCAATGTGGCAATTGTGCTATCGAAAGAGAGGGTGAGTATGTGGTTGATTTAAGTTTCACGGTTTCTGTCTAACAATTTTTAACGATTTTAAAGAAAGAGACATTACTAATGTTAGAACCGAATATAAACTACGCGAGGAGGCAAAGAGAAAGACTGAACAGAAGGAAGAACAAAAGTGAGTGAATCAGCTTTGCCGATCACTCACAAGCGCCTAACACCACTAGAAATATTCACCATCCTCGTGAGATCTTCTACACTCTTGAACGCCTGATTAGCGCAACTCGCAATATTTAGTACAGCGATAAATGGAAAAAACTAACACCGCGCCCTTATAAATACTTAAAATGCGCCCTATGTTTGATGTTTTCAGTATGTTAAGGTCAAACATAGGGCGCGTTTCAATTGTTGTCCGCGATAAACGTTATATATTAACCATTTCGTACTGGTGTTAGGCGCTTGTCGATGACTTGAGAGCTTTGTGGCACTTTCCGCGTACAGCCCAGACGAACTGCGCCCAGTCGCTCTTGGTCCACACCTCGACGTCGATCTCTTCCGGTCCGATGCGCACCGACACTCGCACCTCCTCGCCCATGTCCGCCAACACCACCAACCGCTCGTTCTTCCCGTCCGCTGACCTCAACACTCCCTTCTCCTCCTCCTTCGTCAGACTTGAAGACGATGATGACGATGAAGACGCCTCGAAGCAGTATTCTCCGCCGCGACGCGCGTTGAAAGTAAACTTCAGGTCCATATCAGAGGCGAGCTGCAGCAAATGAGCGATGCTTTGGCCGTCCGCCAAGGAGAACGCGGCCGCTTCTTCCGTCTTCACGCCGTTTGGATTACTGCGCGCGCCGCTCCACCGCATAGACGATAGCGATGAGCGGCTCATCGGCGCTGACGTTTTCAGATCAACGCGCTGAAATATATATGATCAACATTTCTTCAGCAGTATCAAAATATCTAGAAGCGCCTAATACTAGTAGGCCGATATTTACCATCACCAATGCGAAACATAGAAGATTCTAAGCAACGAGTGGCTGCGCACATCGTCAGTTTTATATTTCTTGCATGGCAATGGTAAATTGTCCTACTGGAGTTAGTCACTTTAAAAATATCTTAGATTGTATTAGGCAAATTGTCTGAAGCGCTTATCGTTGAAAACTCGCCAAATTTGGCCAAAGACCTGTTGCATCTCACAATTGTAGTTACTGTCAAAATTTCTCGATTTTTATAACAAAATCCAAGATTTATTAAGACAAACTGTTTCGAAAGTCAGCAGCGCTTCTTTCTATCAATTTACGCTCGCTAAAACCAAGAAACAGCTATCATTCTTGGTGAAAAACGGAATATTCGCACCGAAAAGCGAGCTCTTCTCTGCTAATTAGAGCGCCTGTTGTTAGGCGCTTGTTAGAGGGAAGGGTGGTGGTCACCAGTGTGACAATTATAAATTTTTGGAAACATAGATAGCTAAGTTGCAAAAAAATAACTCAATAAAAGTACTCTATAATTTTGTTGTTATAAAAACTTAGTACTGAGTAGTTCATTAATTTTTGGCATTAACAAAAAAATTAGTAATACAGCAAATATGCAACACTGGCGGTCACTCTCTCTCAACCGACAACGTGCACGTACAATCAACTGTGTTCATAACGTCGGTCAAGGGATGTTCAAAGAAAGCGACGTTATGTAGACAGCCATGTTATAAAATCAGCTGCCAATGTACAAAACAGTACAAGGGAATGGCAAGAACCGACGTCATAAAGACAATTACGTCATAGAAGCAGTTGACTGTACCTTCATGATGGAATAAGCGCCAGACGTTTGTCTCCTAAGCGCCGGTGGCCGGCCGACATCGCTGGAAGGACTCTCTTTCTGATTTTTAACCGGTAGCGGATGGTGGAGCGATCCTTCTGCCGATCCCTGAGCTAGTGCCTGTTGTACCAACAGCGAAAGTGACGACTGCAGCGACGACGGCTGAGATGACATCGAAGACGAAGCCACGTCGTCTGAATCGGGTTCATGTATAGTGGAATTCGTTAAAAGCGGTTTCGGTTATAATGATTTTTCGTTTATAATGGTTTTTTGCTTATACCGGTCAAGATTTTCGGTCTCAAAGAGTGTTTTCCCATACAAACAAGTTCGGTTATACCGGTATTTCGCTTATACAGGTCAAAACTTGCCGGTCCCCCGGTGACCGGTATAAACGAATTCCTCTGTATAGTCAACATTTCTTAGTTAGTAACAGAGCCGCAAGGAGCAACGTAGCATGCTTATTATCGAAAATTAAACTGAGGGCGTTCACTGCGTGGTCCACGCTATTAACTGTTATCTCTACGAGACCAACGCTTCACTTTCTTGTTACTGATTATGAAATTAAGACAATACAACTATGAAATTTTGCGATTAAAATATGTACTCTAATAAATCCTGACATAAACAGCATAAAAGAACAGAAAATTCCTTACCGTAAAGACTGTCACTAATCAAATGGTCCTCAGGTAAGGAGGACGTAGAGAGGACGTGGTTATGCTGGTTGGCCTTGTAGAGCGCTATATATCCGTCGCGTCTGTACAGCACGTACATCTGGAACATGCAGCCAGTGTTCCTGTACTGACTGCAACGGTAGGTGACCTTTCTACCCATCACCAGATTGTTCGCGGCTCGCTTTGATACCTGAAATTATTGATGGGTGAGTGTTGGACGGTACCGACGACAATGATCATTCGTATTGCTAGCCAGTCATTAAGCCCGCAACTTTACTCATTCACTTTGGGGTCAATTTCAGGGAAATAGCGCAAATGTAGAAGTTTCGTAACATTGCTGCATTTTCATCACAGATTCAGCATTATTATCACACTTTTTATGAATAAATGGGTGACGGCAGTGCTTATATTTGATTAAAATTCTACATTTTCATTTGTTTTATGAAATTAGTCCCCGATCGCCTCGTGACACACGCTAGACCAGACAATCAGAAAGCCGAACGCAAACGCCGAACACCATTACAAATATTTACAATCTCTGAGAAATACAAATTTAACATCCCAACAGTACCCTTTTACATACGCGGACGCCTGATAAGCGAATGGAGCTAAATTTTATACAGTAATACACAGTAGATATCAAATATATTGTACTGATGTTAAGCGTGTATGTATCAAACACAAGAAACCGCAAAAGTCATAAAATAACCTACCCTCTCTTTGACCAATTCGGAGAGCATTTCCTGCTCAGTGCCATAAACGCCGACCAAAAGCCAGTTGAAGCGCTGAGTGAGGAGGGAAGAATCGGCCTCGTTGCCATCTTCGTTCGCTTCGAATGAGTCGTTCATTCCGTCATTCGCGAGCTGGTCAGCCAATGCCCGGCCAAATGTACCGCCGTAATGAGTGGATGTAACGGGAGTGGTGCTGTATTGATGGCGCATTTTCACCATCGTTGGCGCGCCGGACGAATCGCTCTTGCCTAAATTTTTGTTTGACAATTTACAATCGTTTGGTTTACTTTTGAACTCGGCGTTACTGCCGGCTATCTATTCATCAGCGCGTAGCCAGTAGCATAGAAAGGCAATGATTTCATCCCGCTACTATTTTGCGGATGCAATAGATTGCACTCTACTTTGAAAAATTACGACGAAACAATCTACCACAATAGCAACTGTCCCCCATTTGTATTTTTGCATTTCCAGGCAAGTGCAATAAAGGGTTTCTTAAATCATAATTGGTCATCTTTGCTTTCAAATGGTCAAAATAGTGAACAAATTGATTTCAAGAGTGACGAAACTGATTTTAAATTGACAAATTTGATGCAAAAGTGAAAATCACAATAAGCAACATTGCAAAATGTGATAATATCATACAGTAGAATGGGTAATACCAGTAATTATAGCCGGTTCTGGAGCGTGTCTTTCCATACAATTAAGTTCGTTTATATTAATTACCTTGGCCGGTTGCCCAAGTAAGGTTATAAACAAATTTTATTGTATAAATAATTACCATAGGAGGAAGGAGGGGCCAAAGGTAGCGGCGGGCGTCCGATTCCGATGTTTGGGCCTCGTCGGCGAATGTTGGAATTGTCGTGGTTGTGCTGGCCGGTCTTGTAGAGCGAGATACTACCGTCGAGCGCGTACAGCGCGTACATTTGGAATGTACAACGCGTTGTCTTCCATTTGTTGCAGCGGTATTTCACTTTACGGCCAACGCGCAAATGGTCCGTTATCCGCTTCGAGACCTTCTCTTTCATTCTGAAATGAGCAAAGATATGTGTTATTAATTTTATTATTAATCTTTCATCGTCTTTCATCCCTTTTGCATTCAGTTTCCTCCCCTCTGCATTCAATCTGAGCACTAATTTGATAAAATTGAATTCAAGAGATAAAATAATGATAAACGATTCTATATGGGCGTTTTAACGCAATTCGTCTCTTCTGCATTGTATATAATTTACACATTATTAATAACACTTTTCAGTGCAAACAGGACGCATTCCGTTTTGCTTTGACTTGAGAACTATCCTTTCTTATTAGGAAAATGCCTTCATTGAATTGAAAAGTACGCTGTTTGATACATAATGCCTTTATTATAGTAGAAGTGGTGTACACTTAAGCCAAGCACATGTCGCACAACTATTAACAAAGACAAACCTTTCTGCCATCATCTCTTCCTCAGTCTGGTAGGTACCAATCAAGTCCCATTCTATGGTGGATCGACGTCGTCGAGTACGAACTTCGACATCAGACTGAGTGGGGAGGAGATCGTCTTCTTCGCCTCCTTCTTCGCCTCCATCCTCGTACGCCATCATCTCGCCGTCGTCTCTGACGTCATCGAACCTGTGGCGGCTCAACGCCGCATTGACTATTCCCTGAGCTGCCAATGTCGCCGCGTCCATTCTATTCTCCCTTCGAACTATTGGCGTTCGTGGAGATTTGAAGATCTTTCGATCTCCTGCAATGCTGCGCGAACGGTATTGCAGGCTAGAGATAATAAAGGTGAGTAGTGAGACTTTAGAATGACGAGACAGGAGTTTTTTTCACAAAAGAACTGAGCTGAAGAAGCCGCTTTTGCTGGAACTGTTTCGTAGATTTGCTGTACTGAGTTGGGCTTTGTTCATACTTTTATAAGATAATTTTCTATTATTGAATGGTTTCATAATCTTTTACTTTGAAAATAAACAAACGCAGATGACACTTGAATTTATTCTTAAAGGGAGAAACGCGCACCGCAAATATCCAATGCTTAGAAGACGGTAATGCTTAGAAGGATATTTGGGGAGCGATTATATTTTGAAAAATGATTTTCATATGTGCAATGAAAAATCACTTACCGTTGTTTGTTTCCTTTCTTTATGCAAGTTGTTCTTCTTTCAGTTCTTCAATTAAAGTGAGCTCTCTCAAGTAAAACTTGCACGTTCAACGATGTCGCGTGTATTCTGGTTGCTTAAGTACGGTAGCCATGCAATATCCATTTAAGACTAAAAGGAATTATTATGCGCGTTGACGCGTTCGCTCCGCCAACAGTTGAAGCCCTAATTTTTCTTCTTCGAAAGCTTTTGAAGCGCGAAAACGTCGAAGTTTATGAAACGCGCGTTGTAGAGCATTTAAAGGTAAGCCGCTATTATTGTGAATGTGCGCTTTCCCTTTCGTAGTCATTATTTCTTTCGTTTATCAGATAAATCGAAAGCAGATGTGCGTATGCGCATAAAATCTGTTAATAATTGCCAGTTGTTTCTAAATATGTTTCTTCATATTGGGCCAAATATTTAATCCTTTAAGCCTTTAAAATCCTGTGCTTACATCATATCGTATTTATCGGAGTTTGAAAGTTTTTTAGAGTAGAAAGGCGCATATAATTTCTAAATAGGAAATGCCCTTTCTGAGCACTATTGTTTCAGAAGCCATTAAAGAAATTACTTCTCACTTTTCTGATTTTAAAATATATTAATATTTGTAGTATGGCGAAAACGGCCAGCAGGATTTTACCCTTTTTCATAGCCCTGCTTAGTAATTTTCGCTATATCTCAGTAAGATAGTGTTTAAAGTTATTACCAAAATTAGTATCGAATATGTTCATCGCGATTTTATTTTCCTTGAGGGATTTTGAGGAAATTTTTATCTTTTGCGAGGTAAAATAATATCAAGACGAGAGATGGTGATGTAACCGTAGCAGTGTCTGCTTCTTTAGCTCAGTGGTAGAGCGCCTGTCTAGTAAACAGGAGGTCGTTGGTTCGATCCCAGCATGAAGCATGAATATATTTTTTGTTTCATTTTGACATTGTTCAGTGCTATACAGGTCAGTAAGCATATGCAGCGATACTGAATAGAGTTCTATCAAAACGGCTTTAGTGCAACAAAAGTAAACTTTGCGGCTTCTTACTAGAATGAAAGACTTCTTCCCATAGCGTTACCCTGCCTTTAGTCCCGCAAAGTGTCCTATATTTAGTACAAGAATTTCTACTTTCATAGCGCCACAGTGAGTTTTTTTGGGAGTACTGTCTCTGTCATATTTTGAGCATCTGCTTTAGCCTTGGTCGTGATCCTACAAGTTAGCTTTTTTCCCTCTCACACTCACTATTCCCAGTGCCTGACATAGGCATTTAGAAAGGCCAAACTACGCTAAAACTGTCTTTTTCTCTGGTGGTTCAGTTCATTTAGCTGTCGCGTTCCCTAACTTGATGGACCTTTCATTGTCTGCAAGACATCTCAGTAGACTCAGCACTGTAAAGCTTTATTCATTACTCTCTCTATTGCTCTTAGTCAAACACTCACTGTTTTTGTGCATCATAATTAAGGCAGGGTTGCTAGTACAGGCCACTCAGTTTGCTTTCTAATCTCTACATAATTTAGGCCACTTCTTGATTTGATCAAGCCATTCATGCCATCAACTGTTGATTCACCAACAAGGCAGCCATATTACAAGGACATGAAGATCAAAGTTTTATGGCTTGAAAAGAATGGATAAGGTGCATCAGGAACATTTAGTCATGTTAAAATTGCCTGAACCACCATAAATGGCTGTATTAAGAAGAATTATCAGATATTGAACCAGGCCAATCTGAGTCAGCAGCACAATGTCCTGATGAAATCTGATTTGATTGATCAGGGACTTATTCACTGGTTCACCCAACAGCAAACCCTCTTCCCCACAGTCCCTATCGACCAGGGCGTGTTGCTTGAGAAAGCAAAGGAAATTGCTCAGTTGCATTATCCTGATCATTTACCCCATGTGAACTTGTCGTGGATTGGTCGTTTTAAGATGCGTCATGGCATCAGTTCGAAAGTATTTCATGGTGAGGCAGGCGCTGTTCAGCCCAATTCCATTGCCGACTGGTGCGACACTTTGCTGAAACGCATTCTGGAGTCCTACAAACCTAAGGAAATTTTCAATGTTGACAAGCTTGGTCTTTTCTGGAAGCTTATGCCCAACAGGATGCTGGCATTTAAAAATCTGAAGTGTTCAGGTGGCAAGAAAAGCAAAGAGCGCTTGACATTTCTGCTGGATGAAAGCTGCCATTATTGATGATTGGAAAATCTGTAAAGTCTCAATGCTTCAAAAATATGCGTCATTTGCCAGTCACGTACAAATCCAATGCTAAGGCTTGGATGACTTCTATCCTGTTTGAGCAGTATCTGCAGAAGCTGGATGTTTCCATGCGCAGTCGTGGTCGCAAGACTGCGCTTATCCTCGACAATTGTCCATCACATCCATCCATTAGAACTCTGTCTAACATTGAACTCTTCTTCCTCCCACCCAACACCACTTTGAAAACACAGCCCATGGATGCTGATGTTATTCGTAACTTCAAGCTGCATTACAAAACGCAGCTGTGCAAAGCGCGTCTTGCTTCTTTGGACTCAAATGTGCCGTTCAAATTTACCGTCTTAGATGCTCTTCGAGCTATCAAGTCGGCCTGGGACAATGTGAAATTGGAAACGATCGTTCACTGTTTCAGTGGCGCTGCGAAATATTGTGAGGAGCATTTTGATATATAACTTATGCTTCAATAAATATTCTACACCAAGAAATCTTGACCACCACTTTGCGATACATCTGTGATGCAGTCAGAAGAGTACGTTCAACTGCTGTTCACTTAGAGACCTATACATTTTGATATAAATGTCCATCTACAGCTTGAGATTGTTGTTCATCAACATTATGAAACTTATTAATGAAATTACTTAGGGGAACCACATACTCAACACTCTGCCACACCCAAATCTGCCTGTTCCGTGTTGCGTATTGTTGATTGTCTATGTTTCTATTGTCAGTGTATTAAAATTCTGATGTTGAATATGAATAGAATTGTTTGACAGTTCGGCATTTAAGTCAATATATTTATTTCACAGGGTAATAAATCATGGCAGATGCCGATGATACGAATCCCAAAGGCCAAATATAGGCCGGAAGTCGGGCTGAGGGCAATGAAAGAGAACCTATCCATACGCAGGATGAACCGTCAATATGCCGTAATAAGCAACGATGAGCGCAGGATGAAGCTGGTGATGCAGCATCATTACATCACTTCTACATCACAATAACACCGTTCAAAACGTTAGTTTCACATATTATCCTTACTAAACGCGCGCTTTTTACTGTAGGGCTAGAAATATTTGGTGGTACTTAATTTCGGTGATCGTCCGAACCACCGAAATCACCGAAATTTAATACCACCGAACAATTTCTACCCCTACAGTATCTTTCGCGATTCATTACTACTTCTAGCTAGAATTAATTTCTTTGTTAATCTACTTTTAGCGCATATTTTTGAATTATAATGGCACTTTTTGAATATAATAATGCCAAATGACTTCGCGCGCCAACCCTACCCATTCGAAGAAAGCAAGAACATAATATAAATACTTGACAGAAACCATTTCAGCGCCTTCCGCCGCCAGTCGTCATCACCGTCTACGCACACCACCATCTCTGCCTGCATTATTTTCCGCGTGGAGCGCGCAGATCGTAAGGACTTCTATCTAATGATAAAATTAACGAATACTTATCTCATATCATTAATAAGAATTATATGTAGATCATATTACTACCATTCTATTGATATGCGCATTTTCTTCTGCACTTGCTTTACTGAGACTTTATAGCCTCTCAAAGGGTCATCCCAACTTTTAAACCGGCTGATCAGCCGTGGAGGGTGACGCTATGGCCGATGTTGACTGTATTTATATTCTTGTTTCAATGTAAATGGTATGAAGATGAGAAATGATGACCTATATCACATTCTGCCTGCTTCTTTAGCTCAGTGGTAGAGCGCCTGTCTAGTAAACAGGAGGTCGTTGGTTCGATCCCAGCATGAAGCATGAATTCATTTTTGTTTCATATTGATCTCGTTCAATGGCATATCTTACAGAGCGCGCATAAAGTTACTGTATGGAAATTTACATCAAGGTTGCTTTGTGGCACCAAAATTCGATTTGTTTAATAGCTCTAGTAATCATTATCAAGCGGTTGATGCAACTTAATCAGGCATTCGTAAATGTGAAGCTGCACCTAAAAAATTACTACAGTTTCGTGATATTCTTTTGCGGTATGATGCTGTATAAATCATCTTCTAATAATTCTGTCATTCAACCAGAACAGGAAGGAAAAAACAAGGATTCATGCTTCATGCTGGGATCAAACCAACGACCTCCTTTTTACTAGACAGACGCTCTACCACTGAGCTACAGAAGCAGATAGTGTGAGATTTAGGTCACCGTTTCTCATTTCAATATTTTCTTTCACTTTCCAAAAAGCTGTTTAAAGCTTCTCTGGATAGCACTAGTCCCTAAAAAGCATGTGTTTAAAGATCCTTTGCTTTGGTGAATTTCTTGTTTCAACTCTTTTATTCAGCCTGGAAAATTCCAGTCACCTAAGCACGATCTATAAATACTATGCTTTTGATAAGATATTGATCCCTAGAGAAAATATTGACAGGTATTTAATTATAAAACGTATCGAGAGGAGAAATGTTGACCTACTTCACACACCAGCTGCTTCTTTAGCTCAGTGGTAGAGCGCCTGTCTCGTAAACAGGAGGTCGTTGGTTCGATCCCAGCATGAAGCATGCAATTCTTTTTCATGTTGCTCTCATTGAATACCAAATATCTCGCTAGGTGCTTGGTTAATGCTAGAACTGTGACAAAAGGTTGAATTTTTAGTGCAAAAACGCGGTCTTGATGTACATATCTGAAGTATCATTATTCTTGCACTTTAAAATACATGTTAGGGAATGTGAGCAGCACTAAAAAAGAAATGATGCTTCATGCTGGGATCGAACCAACGACCTCCTGTTTACTAGACAGGCGCTCTACCACTGAGCTAAAGAAGCAGTTGGTACGATATATAGGTCATTATTTTTCATTTCGATATTTTCTTTTACTTTCCAAAAAGCTAGCTACAGTTTCTCTGGATAACGCTAGTCCCTATAAAGCATGTTTAAAGATCCTTTGCTTTGGTGAATTTCTTGTTTTACCTCTTTTATCAAGTCTCACAGATATTTAGTAAGGATCATATTGAGCTATGGATGGCTCCAAGGCGATTAATGTAATCCTGTGGAAAACCTGAAGTTGGATATCGTATATTTTGCACTATGGAAGGAAAGAAACAGCAAATATTCAGTATGGGGTGTGTGGTATACTGTTTAAGTCATGCATTTATGCCGCCACTACCTCACTCATTAAGGCTGCATTGTCCATTGCCTGTTGTTATTTGTCCTTGCAGCCTTTGGCCACTGCTGATTTTCATTACTGCGACCTCATTGCTTCACTCTACACTTCTCGCTTACTACCACTCCTGCCTTGCTTAGGACCCATGCTTTATTCTCTGCTCCTGTCTTACTCACTGCTACTCTTCTGCTCTACTCCTTCTTGCCCAACATCAATGCCAAGAAAGAGCTAGCTAAGCTAGTAAAACAAGCAAAAGATCACCAACCTGGGATCAATGCCATCAAAGAACAGCTTAGGCAACTAGAATCCTTGCACACTTCTTTCCTACTTCATTCACCTTCAGCACCTCGACAATGGCAAAGGAAGCCTTGCGCAGGTCTTATTTGCCTTCCAAGATTGAATCGTCTCATTTCTAAAGAATCAAATAATTTAGTCTGCTGCAGTAAATGCAAGCACTGGTTACATTTGGCCTGTGATACTATTGTTACAAAAGTAGAGATCGCAACTGCTCTATCAGGCAATTATGAATGCCTAAGATGTATTGGATTTGTTGACAAGGCACACTGCATGATGATCATTGATGCCAAGGAAGAGTCATCACAGCTAAAACTGGATGCATTAATGTTAGTACAAGCACAGCTCAACACAAAACGTATCACACTAGAGGACATTGTTGTTTGGAATACTGGCCCATGCGCAATGCCCTTTGCAGATGCCCTCAAGGAGTTGCGTGTAGAAATGTATGCATTCCACAAATACTCATTCGTTGGGAACCACATCAGAAAGATGGTGACAGGTCAAAGACCTGCTCTTCTTGGATCTGCACTTGGGAGTGATGCAGTGGAGTGCAGCCAATTCGAATCCTTGTTTGCAGGACTTGGCAAAGTGCAAAGCTTCTTCAACGCTGACTTCTTAAGTGAAGAAGCCATTGACGCCCTGGAACACACATGCACACAGTTTGCAATTGATTACAAACAATTTCTACTGCACAACAACATCACACCTACATTGCACTTTCTCACTAATCATCTCACACAGTTTGCTATATGCCACAAAACACTAGGCTTGCTAAGTGAACAATCACTAGAATCACTGCACACAAGAATGAATATAATAGAGCGCCAGTATGCCGCAGTTAGCAATGTTGAGCGCTGCATGAAATTGATTCTGCAACATCATTATGTGACTTCTGCAGTGTGGTCTAATTGACCATTTCTCCTAGTTTTGTTGCATTGAACTAAAGAATTCTCCTGTAGAAATGTGAAGTGTCTGTTTTGTTTCAAGCTATACTTATTGATGATTTGCATGGCTTCCAAGCCCACTTGTTGATATATGATGCTACTCCTTTACATTTGTCCGCTATAAAACTTTCGCTACGTTATCCAACATATCTATCCTATGAGAAGTTAACATACAAACCACTTCAGCGCATTTATTGCCTAGGTTTCGCTGGTGCCGCTTTTGGCTGTGGCGAAGCTGTTTACCATTATCGACCGCGTGATTGAGAGGGCAGAGACCATCGCATTAAATATATATTATAAATTTATAAATGAACAATAAAGTATTATGATAAACTAGTATTATATTAAGGTAAAGCACTTCATTATCGTCATTTTTGATATACAGTTTTTTGCATTTCTTCAATCGGCTGAGATTTGAGCGGCCTCCAAAGTGTAGCTATCGAGATTGTGACTCTGGTGCACTGTGAGCCTGGAAAATCCAAGTCACCTAAGTAGAGACCTGCAACAGGGGCGGCGCGGAGGCCGGCGAATACGGTACTTTTGGTGACGCCAATAGTGGTCAAAGGAAAGACGCTACAACGTTATAGCTAAAATCATTCGCGCTTTAGCTTTCTGATGCATTTTAAAATACATTTCCGCATGAAGAAGCACTTTTTAATGATACATCTACTATTTTCACGGTATTCTGTTCCATATGACGCACTTTTAAGTTGTCATTTGACACTTAAACAGCAGAAGATGAGGATGGAACGTTTTGTCAGATTTCAAAAAATGCAATTTCCAAGAGATCTACGAGATTAGAAGCATGGTATCCAATGGATTCGGAATCTACGACCCAGATTTGACTACAGTGGAATTCACTTATACCGGTATTTGAGGGACCGAACAAAATTACCGGTATAACCGAAACCGTTATAAGGGAATTCCACTGTATATAGCACTAATTCCATTGCAGAATTCGATCGGGAAACAATGCGAAACATGCATTTTTTATTTAGTACTGGAAATGAGCTATAATCGAGGGTCTCACGTATATCGATCGTAACATTTTTTCTTAGAGGAATTTTTATGAAAGATATCCAACGGTTTCTGATAGATAAGAGTCCTGGCTTTCTAATGAGCCCACTTTCGATCCATTTGATCACCGTTGAGGTATGCGAAAACCCTTTTTGAAAGTGCTTTAGGGCAAATTGAAGGAACTGTCGCGTTTGTTTTAACCTCATTTGTGCTTATTTACTGTTGTTGTTCGACCGCAGCCATGTAGTTTGCTATCAATGGGATAATAGAATTTATTTTACTCATTAGGCTAATCTTATTGCCACAAGAGCGCGAAAATTATCTAAATAAAAATGACCAAAATTATTAGATATAGTGCTTTTAAGGTGAATACATCGGCTATGGCGTCGGACGTGGACCTGGCTCTTCTAATGCAAGTAGGGATCGACATGGATAAACTGGTCGCAGGAAGCCATCCACCCCAATGCAACATGGATTTTTCTAATCATATAATGATTACATAGCATATCAAGTTCGTATTATTATTGCTATTATTGTTTGTGCTACTATTAAATTGTATCACATTTCAGAGTACAGCGCTGTGACTGTCAGAACCTGGTTATATAAGCTAGCGGGCATATCTGATGTTGATGGATACACTACCCTGATTCCAAAGAGAAACTTCAGCAAGAAATTAGTAACGCTGAGGAAGAAGTTGACTGCACTATGAAAGGATAGACATCTGGAGACGCCCTGCACAAGGCTAAATTCATTTTGCCATTTTTGTCTATGAGTCAAATATGTGCCGCTAACTAGTAACCTCTGCCGCAAGTGCCGTATATAGCGCCGCGGTGGCGTTAGCTCAGCAAGTTAATGAGACGCAAGTTGCTAGAGCGGCTGAGATTGCAGCCTGCACTAAGTTGTCCCATGTTTCTTATTCAGCCAGCACTATGCAAATGCAGTTATATCATCTTTCTAATTCGGCCAGCACACTGCAGATGCAGCTAAATAAGGCTAGCTCTGAAAAAAACACAATACGGCGGCGCGAATTGCGCGCGAAACGCGCTGTGGCATGGTTGCGCGGTACCGTCGCCTCTTTAAGAAAGAGTCATAAAACTGTGGTAATGAAAACGTTTGCAATTCGAGTATCTCAATCCATTCTGAGATTGCCATCACGTCCATTATTCCCGCCGAGATCGCCATCACACTTTTCTTTGCCACTGAGATCGCCGTTGAGTTCATCATCGCTGCCAAGATCGCCGCCGCCGTTGCCATGTGCGTCATCGCCACTGAGATCGCCACCACGTTGTCCATCATTGCCTCTGAGATCCCCACTGCCACGCTCATCGTCGCCGCGATTGCCGCCGCCGCTGTCACGCTCATCATCGCTGCCTATTCATCAGTACGATAAATCAGCGCAGACTGCGTACATGCCTGCAAAGATGAACAATCGAAGAGCAGAAAAGAGTAGCCAGTGCAGCATCATTCCAGACGGCTTGCACAGTTCACGCTGCGACAGTTCTCACCTCTGTATTCAAACTCAATGGTTTGTGAAGAGACTAGTGAACTACAACATCAAGAGCGAAATTCCAGCGCCGCAGCAGGCTGCCGCACGCGCGCTAGGGCTCAGTGAGAAAGCTGTGTCACGCTGCTTCAACGCCAATCTACCTGACCATCACACCAGCTGCAACAACCCAACTCAAGCCTATTTGCACGCACCATCCTGCCAGACAATTAAGAAGAGGATGACGCGACGAGAAGCATGGGAGCGATCAGTTCGGCATCTCAACGGGCTCGCGATTGGAACGATCAAGCAACTCATCCATGATGAGTTTTACCGGAAGCACAGAAAGGTTGCTGTAAATCGCCTACTCGCCAAGCTGCAGCAAGAAATGGAGGCAGAGGGAGGTTTCAACTGCTCCAAAAGCAACTTCCGGTTGATACTCCATGGGCTTGGCTACCACTTCAAAAAGATAGACTCCCGGCCAGTCGTTTTTGAACGACAAGATTTGATCAACTGGCGAAAGGGATACCTCCGCGAACTCCACGTCTACTGTCAGCAAGGCTATTGCATTGTCTACATGGACAAGACGTGGGTGTTCGCGGGGATGAGCCATGGCTACGACTGGGTGGACGAGGAGGCGCTACGCAACCCATATGAGGCAATAAAGAACGGACTCACTACTGGACCAAAGACACCTGTCTACCGCGGCAAGCGCGCCATTGTCATACATTGCGTTGCTGAAGACGGACTCGTTGACAGCGCCAACTTTGTGTTCGCATCTCATGCAACAGATGCTGATGGTGATTACCACAGGGACATGGATGCTGCCAAGTTTGAAGCTTATGTGACAAGGGTTGCACCCCTACTGAAGCATCGCCCCAATGAACCTGTTGTTTTAATACTTGACAATGCTTCAGCTCATAGCCGATTTGAGGAGAAGATACCGACGATGTCAGCAACTGAAAAAGAAATAAAAGCTTTTCTTTGGAGGAACAACATTGGTTTTACTGAAGGTGCCAAAAAAACACCGCTCTTCAATACCTTCATCGTGCCTTTAAAGAAGGCCGATTTCAACCGCCATGCTGTTGAAAGAATAGCGCTTGAACATGGCGTTATCATTCTTTGCCTGCCGCCGTACCATTGCGACCTCAACCTGATCAAATCAGTTTGGGGGTGGATCAAGCGACAGCTGCGCGATGAACTATGGAGTGATGATAAATTGAAAGCCGTTATGGCTGCGACTAAACTCGCTTTTAAGAGCTTGCCGCAGAGTGCCATTCGCGGCTTCTTCTCTCATGTTCACGAGGCCGAGAAACGTTATGCTGCTCTTGACGAACTTCTTCTCGATGACACCGTTTGCGAACTAGTGCCTGATGCCGCTACCTTTGTTGACGATAGCTACAGTGAGGCTGAGGTCGAAGTTGATATGATGGAGTGAAATGGCAGTTAATTAGCTACTTTTCTTAAGTAACTAATCAGCACTCAATAACAGAGACCCTGTCGCTGTCGTCAAAAAAAGTAGCGGCATCAGTCGCAAATTCACAAGCGGTGTTGTCGAAAGGAAATTCGTCAACAGCGTCTCGTTCCTCGATCTCGCGAACGACATGCCGAGGCAAGTTCTTTAAAGCGAATAAAGTCGTAGCCTGACGGTTATCAATTTCGCGTCGCTTCGTAGTTTGTCTTTCGGCAGTAGCGTGGTTCACTCCTAAACAGTTCGGTCGAGTTGACGTCGAAGTAACATGGCGGCGCCAGGTTTAAGCGCTATTTTTTCGACGGCAGCGCGAGTGAAATCGGCTCTTTATCTTCTCTTCAACTTTCTCTTTACTAATTCTCTTTTTAATGCTCTTTAATTTAAATTCAATTCTCTTTACCGGCATTATGAAGATTTCGAAGAGTGTTGTTCTTCCGAAGCCAAGCTTTTATATACATATATATATAATCTATATATAAGCGATGTAAATAACGAATTTCATTTTGTTACGAATATTACAAATAACGAATTTTATAATTCATCGCCATCGTCGGTAACTTTTCTTCATATCGGCCATGTGAATAACGAAAATGTCTAGTTTTATATCCTACTTCGGTTCTACATAAAAAAATGAACCTATACTCCCTCAGCTACACAGAACATCGAGAAATCAAAGTCGCAGAATCGTAAATAGCAATATTGCAAACTGACACATCGCAAAGGTCACCTCACAATCACGTGAAACAAGTGGACTCGTGCCAAATAATAAGTTTCGCGCTTTGACCTTATCGTGTTGGGACCAAACGCCGAGATTCTGGTTAACGGTTATATGAATTAGGAGTATATTTTTGCGTTTTAAAATAAATTTTAGGGAATGTGAGCAGTACTAAAACGAAATCATGCTTCATGCTGGGATCTAACCAACGACCTCCTGTTTACTAGACAGGCGCTCTACCACTGAGCTAAAGAAGCAGATGGTATGTGGTAATGGCCATTATTTCTGATTTTTATAATATTTTTTACTGACTTCCATGCTTCAGTGTCATAGAAGTTTATGTGATTCTATTGATTAGCATCAAAGTCTTGAATAATATTTTATGATATCAAATTAAATAGCACAGTCGTAATGGTGTCATAACGAATTTAAGAACATTTGAATTCATTAGTGAGTGTGAAAAAATATCAAAATGAGAAATGTTGACCTATTGTGCTCACCATCTGCTTCTTTAGCTCAGTGGTAGAGCGCCTGTCTAGTAAACAGGAGGTCGTTGGTTCGATCCCAGCATGCAGCATGAAATCACTTTTGTTTCAAACCAGCACATTGACAATTGACTGAATTCTCAAAGACCACAAAATCCATCCCTACAAATTACAAAATGCATAGCAGTTCTTTGAAGAAGATAAGGAGTATCGCATCTCTTTTGCTTAGAATGAACTTCAACAATTGTTTTACTATGTTCAAAAGTGATTTTGAAATTGTTTGGGGCTCACTTAAAAGAAATGGAACAAAACGGTCATGTGTCATCACATCAGAGCTCAAATTTTAATAAACGACAGCAGGGAAATTAGGGAGAAGCTTGAGAAAATATAGAACTCATCAAGAAACGTGTACTAATCCTACATCCTCTTCCGGTAATTGCCCAAGCTATTAGGGAAAATATGGATTCATTAAAACGAATACGCACA
>NIUQ01002814.1:0-20442 GCA_002796945.1 Plectus sambesii
ACAAAGTGGTTGGTCTCGGGATCGCGTGTGACGGCGGCGGTGAGACCGACGGCCGAGGTGCCCTTGCCAGAGGTGTACTGGGCGCGCGGCACGAGGTGGAACACGTACTGAAGCAGCTGACTCTTGGACGTGCCCGGGTCACCGCACAGCAGGATGTTGATCTCGCTACGATGCTTGCTGCGCGCCTGCGTGCTGTTCGCCGACTTGTTCGTTCCTCCGAACAACAGGCACAATATACCCTTCTTGATATCGTCGTGCTCGTAAATGCTCGGCGCTAAAAATACCCTCTCTTATGATTTAATTTGCCTTTAAAAAGATTTATTCCTGCAGGAATATCTGCACAATGACTCATACTTATAGTCATATTTTACGCACTTAATATATTCATAGAATTAGACTATACAATGAGGGAAAGCATGGATATGTAAGACCTGCCAATTGGTTCGTTCTCAAATAGCTTCCTCATTGAAATAAAAGTCTAAGCCCGCTTTAATTCATAATACAGTATATTTGATGCAAAACAGCGTACCAAGCGCGTGCGCCAAACGTTCGACAATGTCCGGTTTCTTCGACAGTTCCACAATCTGAGCCATTCGCTCATCGGTGATGAAAGAGCTGCAAATAAAGAACGATAGGCATTCTTCCTTTTCAACACGAAAATCACTAATCGAACCCATCGCCTTGTTGATGAAGACGGTGGACGTCATTTTTGCGGAAGTGAAGCACGTCGACATTGGTGCGGTAGACGGACCGGACGGTGCGCATGCGTGGATTGACGCGCATCGGCATGGCGCGGTAGATGCCCGTGACGGTGACGCGGTCGCCCGGCTGCACCGACTCGACCACGTTACCGTGAGCGATCAGGGTCACCGTATGCGGAGTCTGTCCCGCTGGCATGTCATCTGCAATCGCCATCATCATTCCGAATCCAATGGTTAACTGACACTTCAAAAATAGGGTGAGGTGAGGACATTTCAATATTATCAGGATATTCCAGAGACGGTAAGTATATAAGGAACGATAATGGCATCCCCACTGCATAAACCCCTCTTTCACACAAATATACACTGTATCATCAAAATATACGCTCGAACACCCAACTAGACGCTCAAAGTTGGATCAATATCGTCGCTAAAGTCCCCATCGCAAGCAAATGCTAACAATTCTCTTACCAGGTGATTCCTGCAGCTTGATGATCTGCTTGTCCATGAAAATAGAACGGTTATGCATCAGTTGGAAGCAATGAGACGAGTCGCAATTCGAGCACACAGTTGGTTCTTCGATACGTCCGCGATCCACTTCATTTTCGACCTGAATGTTAAGCGAACATTTACAACGGTTCAGTTGAAGATCTGAGAACTTTGCTCAAAACTTACGGCATTCTTGCAGATGGTGCATTCAAAGTAGCCTTGACGCATCTCGGGAACCAACGGACTCGTGCGCGTAATCATACCGGTGATTGTAATCAGTTGATCAATGTCTAAAAATTATTATCATAACTCTCGCACACCTGTCGTCACATTCAACAGAGATCCTGAGCATTATTCTGTAAATAGGATGACTCTGGTAGCATGAACTGCAGTATCAATCAAACGTTCAAGTAAACCAGTAAATGCTACTAAACTCAACAATTCAAAAAGACATAGATCAGTGCGCTTTGCATTCCAATTAAAAAACAAATCTCTACCTACCATCGGGATTCAGGCCACGCATGTTGCGCGTCCTTTCGGCGTTAAACGGACGGACTTCGATCGGCCCACGCAGCTGCTTTGAAAATCGCTCTACGAACAACTCGTTCACTGTCATATCCAGGTACGGAATGATATCCTGAAAAACATGGATTCTATTTCAGTGCGCGTCAAAGACGATGGGATTTCATATGCTCGACGCCTAAATATTTTCGCTATAAGTTGATAAATACCATCGACCATCAAAGCTAATGATAAAAGGTAGGCATACTCACCGCCGGGTAGCAAACGATCTTGCGGTAGAAGGCTTCATTAAAGTCCTTGACATGGTGCAGATTGATGTTCAAATGCAACTCGTCCGTCTGCTCAATCTGAACAAAGAAAAGATAGAGTAATTCGAATAATATGCCAAAGTGTTGCCAAATCGCCACCTCTCTTAATGCTAAGGCTTGGCAAAGATATTAGCAATAAGATTTAAGCCAACGCATTAAAGGGTGCTTACTGTACAATAGTCTCAGCGAATAACGCAAATACCTCGGTGAGTCTCTCGAGGTAATACGGTTGATCGAGGTCGATTTCCTGCCGCTGATTGGATGGAAGAGCGACGGCGTTCTCGTCGTCGCCAACATTTTCCGGCTTGGCGACAAAGTCGAGCAGAAAGGCGCGGAACGTCCGCTGGACATCGGTCACGCAGATGCGCGTACCCCAGATGTACACGCGCGGTCGACCGTCGTCTTCCGACTCATCCTGAAACCATTTCCTTTCACAGCTCCCCATCATTTAAAATGAAATAAAACGATTGAAGCGCTCTATGAGACGTTAAAAAATGCCGTAGAAAGTCGGTAAAAGTGTTCGAAAGAATTCCATGTCATCTGATCAAACGAGTCGCCTCACCTGCAACCGTTAACTTTCATGATACAATAGAAACTGCTTATAGCGTTTAATCGCCTATGTTAGTCTCGGGACTCGTATATCGATATAAACTATTTTCGCTGAACTTTCATTTAACGCAAAATAATCGCGCGGCTTATCGAAATCCTCACAACGTTCTGCTAACACACATCTCTTCAACGATCTCCCAATCGCTGAATAGAAAATTAAACAACGATTGGAGCGTTTTAAGCGACATTGATAAAATGCTGGAGAAAGCCGGCAGAAATGTTCGAAAGAATTCCATTTCATCTGATCAAACGAGTCGGCTCACCTGCAACTGACTGGGACGCTCGATGCGAATGGTGCGATGATGAGCGGGGGTGAAGGGGAGATCGGCGCGGCGTCCGTGGGCCATGGCGTTGGTGTGGCTGCCTTGACTGGACATGTCGTCTTCGCCGGCCATCGACGCCTGCGATGACCGCTCGCTGACCGCTGGACGAGCACGCTTATTCGGTGACTCGTCATCGTAGCGCAACGAAGAGTCCGCATCTTCTGCAATGTCCATATTCTCTTAAACACTTCAAGAACCTCGAGGCACGATAGGACAATTTACATTCGGTTTAAACGCCATATCTGACACAGATCAAAAAACAGAATTTTGAGGAGGGGGACGAAACCTGAGGTGAGATGCAACAAGTTATGCAACATTAATTCGCTGTCACTGTAGAAGTAAAAGGGTACTCCAGAGAGTATCTGGGTTGGAACAGGTGATAGTGCCCTTACATCGCACAAAAAACCCCAACTCTCAGTGCAACACTGACAACGAGAAAAAAGAATGAAATCTCATCAAAACAATTCAATTTACCGCCTGCAGGTTGTCGCCGTCGGCTACTCGGCGAATCATCCAAATCGGTGGGCATGGGACGCAACGGCGGGCTGCTCACTTCATCTAAATATCGCCATTATCAGCTAATGCTTTGCACTGACTTCAGCAGCAATACAAGAACTGCTCTGACACTGTGAAGAAGCGGTGACTAATATCGCGACACATTTGCAAAACTCTTGAACACAAAAATTTGTGGCCCGCATTGCAAGCTGAAGAATCTTTCACTTTCCATCTACTCCACCAAGAACGAAATCGAATTACCTGGATTATTGGGTGCTGTTTCATTTCTGTTCGGAGTAGTCGCAGTGCGCGCACTGCTTCGAGTGCTTCGGCGACTCCCGGCTGAAAGCTTTCATCGTTCATCATATTGTACAACGATCAAGAGCATATGCCGGTGTACTATGTCGCTAAATGAGGTTCCATCTCAATCTATATATATCGCAACTTACGGGTTCCTGGAGACTGAGCCGTTGAGCCGGGGCGCGTAGATTTCCGCGACGGAGTTCTTCCACCAGTTGACGACATGATTCTCAAGAATCAACTCCCGATTCGGTTCGGAATAATACCGGAACAAGCAAACTTTGACGTCTACGTCTGCCGGATCGGTCCGATCAGTCGAGCACTGTTCAACGCACGGGTTGCGCGCCGAATTTTCGCGCCAAACAGTAAACGCCGAAACTGCACGACGCCGTAACGCAAACATGCCGCAAAATTTGACGTAGTATTGTTATGAGCACTAGTACTGTAGTGGTATTTTCCTAATTGGTACAAACACACACACTATCGTATTTTGGACCACCTGAGAAACAATATGTTTACAATTCTGATGTACAGTGTTTGCATTCTTTTCGGCGCCATTTAGGTTGATCTCTCTTTCTGCGTCTCGTCTACACACGCTATCATCGCCATCTGCATAGATGATTGCATGAACAGGTCGTCGACGGTACAAAGGTTTACATTTTGCAAGCTACGTAACAAATGCTGTTTTGCGCATTGCAACAATACAGTCAAAATCTGATATTCACTATGTAACAAACAAACACATTCTCTCCATTCATAAGGAACTACTCGAGTTTTTCTCCATATCTTTTGTCCGAACAACAACGGAGCTTTTTGCCACAGTTGCTGGTGATCTGAAAAAGTAAGCGATCGAAGAGAATATGAAATAGATTCTTGTGTTCATTCAAACCTGCCAAAGTTGTTGCCATCTTCAATAGTCTCTGGCAATGTTCTATTGAGAGTTTCTGGTAAGAACATATCCAGAAACGCTGCAGTCAGCGCGAAACTTCCATATATGACAATCGGAAGCCAATGCGCCGTTTTACTAGTCTGAAAAGATTTGATGTGATTTTTATCGCGGACGGTGGAAAGAAAAGTGACGGACCACAGAGTGAACTTGGGGAGCCAAGAGACCGCCGATGCGAGCGCTGAACGACCCCATGCCGGTGCCGATGTTGCGGACGACGGTGGGGAAGAGCTCGGCGGAGAAGTTGTAGGCGACGGCGAACGCCGCGGCTGCGCACATCTTGCCGACGAGCGCTAGCGTCACTTTGACCCAGGCTGCAAAAAGTCGACGATTCGGGCCACAACCGAACAATTTCTCTCCTATTTACATAATTTCACGAAGCCAGCTACGATGCAAGAGATTCCTCCTACGCCGAGCAGCGAGACGATGCTCGGCTTTCGACCAAACTTCTCCATCATCGGCACGCAGATGATAAAGCCCGGCAGTTCCGATATCGCCGACAGCGTGTACGTCAAGTAGACGTCCCCCGGTAGGTCGCTCGTGTTGAAACTCAGTCCGTAGTATAGCATCGACGTCGCAAACCTAAACAGTATTATTGCTCTCTGCGAATTTCAACTGTGTGCCAATCCGCGATCAACTTCATTCAGCAAGTGTCATTACAACTATTGTGATTGATCAGTTATGATTTACGTGTAAACGATTCTCCCCATAACGCCCCATCCTCGAAAAATCACTGCGCTCTTCACAGCTGCAAACGCCACACTTGTTATGAAAACAATTTTGTAAGATTGAGTTTTTATGAGTTTTGTTTTGTGAGCTTTTTCGCCTCATTGGGAGCAATGGCACAATGACATGCAGTATCATAAAAGGAGAACCCGCGTCGCTTTTTTGCAATGTCATCCTAAAGGTAAACATGTTCGATACACACCGATAACAGATCAAAGCACGCTCTACCATGTGAAGAACACGATGAGAGAGATCTTGGCCAAATTATAGTGTCTAAACAGATCGCAAATAGTTCCACCAGCTCGGTCCTCTTGCGTATTTGACTGAAAAAACACTCATCAACAATTGGACTGACAACTAAAACTACTGATAAATCGATACGAGCTCTTCGTTGATAATGGCGTCCGGTATTTGAATACGATTGAATTTGGTAGCGCGACTGAGATACTTTTTCGCCTCGTCCGATTGGTTTCTAACAGCCAACCATCGGATGGATTCGGGGAAGAGCCTGGAATTGCTTTTACAAGCCAGTGAAATGTATTCAGTTCAGTCGCGCAATTACCACCAGTAGGGAATGTAGAGGAGAGTGGGCAGTCCAGCTGCGACTTGAATGATCACCCAGTTGCCGTGCAACATCTGGGCTATATATGCTACAAGGCTGTCGTAGAGCATGCCGACAGTGAAGAACGCTTGAAACCAGATGCCGCAATATGTGCGTGCTTTTCCACCTACGAGCTCCATGACTAGATAACAAACACTTGCTCATTTTGCGCAGATATCCACATGCGAATGAATCCGTACAAACGATATATCCCGCAATGTAAGTGCCGTCCTGCAGGAATCCGTTCATAAACTGGTAGCAGCAGAATACCCAAAAGTTTGGCGCCAAGAACATCGTGTTGAAGACGACGATCTGCGCTAGCGCGCTCCAAATGAACACAGGTCGCCGGCCGAAGCTGAAAGCATCAGGAATGAGAGAGTAGTTGACAAGTGATAAAAGTATACGTGTCGGCTAGAATACCGAATATGATAGCTCCAACGAGATTGCCAGTTTGGTAGACGGTTCGAGCCCAGTCGCGAAGACTTTTCGCGCCGCACACGAGGTCAAACTGAATTAGAATTGACAAAATAGTCAGGATGAGACAATCTGCATTCAACCTTAGTGATGAGCGATTCAGTGAACTGCGAGCGATCGTAGACGAAGCCATCGGTGCATTCTATTGGGTCAGCACATGCGCCCGTCTCGTCGGTCGCATTGGGACAGTACGAGCAGTAAGCGGTTGAGCCGCCGTCACTCACGCCTGGCACGTACCATTTTTTCATGTCGGCATCGGACATGCTGTATTGGACTTCTTGGAGCTGCTCATGGGGCAATCGACATCTGTAAAATATGGCTAGCATCTGAAAACACAGGAGGAACTCATGTGCATTTACCTGGAATTTGGTACAAAGCCAGTCCATGAGAATATAAGAGTCTGCACGCCGGCGAGAAATCCGGGCAGAATAAGAAGAGCGTAAAGGAAGGCCTGGTAACGTCCAAAATTTCCCAAATAGGCGAGAATCTTTTCCATGCTTTCTGTCAGGGTAGACCGAAATTATCGTCAACATAGAAGCAATGATTAGTAGTCGGCGTCACGTACGCTCTTGTCTCGATCTTATCGCCCGACCCTAGATGCATTCTCTACTCCTTTCCCTACCATAGATCGAACCGATCGCGCCGATCAAAACACGCATACCGCTATCGCTCAGCGAGAACATACCCAGTCTCACCTCACGACTAGACCACCCGAGTGACGCGATAACGAACGTTAGTTTCGACGTAACTCGGCCGGTCTGCGAAACGAACAGGCAAACGATTATATAGGGCAGCCGGTATCCGCCGATGTGCGAGCAGAGGGACCGGTCACTTATTTGCGCGTAATAAAATGCAGTCTGGACGGCTGCTCACCTCGGGCCGCTAGATAAAAAAACGTACCCATCGCGTCCAGTCAGCGTCAGAATGAATCAGATAGCGTTCCTGTGTTGCTACATTTCCAGCAGAGTTCTAATGCACAACGTTAATGTCATATGGCGGAATTCGGCCGCGAATGTTTCACGCCGAGATCAGGAATCACGTACTACATGTCTCTCAAAAAGTTCGCGCGCAGGCGGTGCATCTCGAACGTTACTCGTCCGCTCTTACATGTTAAGACATATTTTAACGTGTTAAAATCTTGTTCTTAGCGATGATTTCCATTTCGACAGTTAGCGTTCCGTTAGCGTTAGATCCACCTAATCTCCTTTCCTTCAAATAATTTGCGAAAAAACGATTTCGCCAAGCATTCCTTGATTTGGCATTTCTGTAAGACTGAAATAAAGGCTCCAGAGATTCATATGGGGTTGGAAAAGTATACGGAAGATTTGCGATCCGCACCATCTACGCCCCTATCCAACGCTTTGACAAGGAGTGGACGACGTTTGTGCGCAAACGGCACAAACTTGTAACAAAATTCTGCCAGCGATCAAACGATGAGTAAAGTGCTGCGATACTGCGAATATAAGATAAAATTTTACCGAACAAAACAATCGCAAGCCAAAGAGACAAAAACAACAACCCAGCAGCGCCTAAACATGACCATCAACAGTCGATGAATATCACGAACGACTCGCAGCAAGGAGGACGAGTTTCGCGATCATTTTGCGATCACTTCCGCGCTATCATCATCGCTATTTGAAAATATTCGCGCGAACAATATCCGTATCATTCGTCAGGCATGGTCGGCTTGATAGTGACTCCGCGACGGATAGTTCCCCAACCAATCAGACGCCAATGCTTTTCAATTCTTCGACTCAGCGCAATTTTCTCGCCAACTTCGGTGCAAATCGGATCTGTCAGAGCAATCTTGGCCAGCTCTCCTGCAATTTAGAGAGATGAATGATCAGTCTTCTTTTAGTTTAACAGATTAACAGCCTTTTTTGATATTTAGGCTTAGTTTAGATTTACGTTTACACTGTGATTTTATCTGAGATTCAATTCACGTTCATTAAGGGGTAATCTACGAGATGTTCACGATTCAAAGTGCTTTTTATATCACGTAGTTAAAGCCTTACTAAACACAATGCTTAAGTATAATAACGCAGAGACTTTAAATAAATTTAATCACAATGGAAAACTAGCCGTTAACTGCAATATTAACATAGAATAGAACGCATCCTTAATTTAGAAATGAGTCAACTGAGAAGTTTTAATCCTAGAAAAGGTCTATCAGTAAATTTGCGCGGATATATTGCAATCTCTCAACACGTAAAATTCAATTCCCATAAAGCTGAACCCACGTTTACGACTATAACTGCCAATTGTGTCAAGCTATCAGAAAATGGCGATTTTACCTTTGACAGCTAGGACGCGTCCACCGGTGGAGAGGGAGCCAATGTTGACCATAAGGACCTCGGCCTTGCTCAACTTTTGCACCTTGGCGGCCTTCTTGCCGCCTTCAGTGCGGACGCCGAGTAGACGACGGAGAAGGAAGTAGGCGATTTCGATTTCGGTGAAGATGTCTGGCAGCGTGCCAACAGCGCCAAGAATCTAAAAGGACGGAGGTTAAGGAGATGGTGACGAGGACAAAGAATCACAAGCGCCTAATATCAGTACAAAATATTTAATTTCTACCGTATATTGCTGTAAAAAATTTAGCTCCTTGTGCTATTGAAGCGTGCGCGTGAGTAGGTCTCGTGTTAGGTAAAGGGCTAGTTTCATATGACTTACTTTAGCTAAAGTCGTACTTAGGGGTTTTAATTTATCATTGCGTTAAGTACGACTTTAACACAAAGTTTATGGATCGGTTTCATATCGGGTAATTTAGCTAAGTGTGACTCTAGCTAATGTATTCATAGTAAAACCGACCCTAACCATTCTGTACTGATGTTAAGTGCTTGTCAAAAAGTGGACAACGTACATGACCGACGAGACGGTCACCGCGGCAAAGAGTAGGATCGATCTTCGTGCCAACGCCGATCAGACCGCCGGGCACGGCGTACTGCAGCTCGTTCTGCTCCGCGAACAGCGACACGATGCGCGACAGAATTGGTCGGCACTGAATCCGACCGTCCGCCAACTTTGACACGATTCCCGGCCGCACCTCGATCTCTTGGTTCACGCGCAGAATACCTGGAATCAATCGATAATTAGGAGATTGGATTCAGCTGAGAATACTCGGACTTTCAATCTCCCTGAAACCTCAAAATCGAATTTGTCGAAAGCGCACACCCCCGATATTCATCCCGAATCCAACTACAAAAATAACCGGAGAATTGCAGTTTCGCGGATTCTACTTTAACTTTGACCCTAAAATTCAGGGAAACTCCATCCTCTTCTCGAAGCTCTGTCGAACCTCCCCCAAAGTTCGAATCCTCACAAATTCAAGCGCAATAATTAGCAACAATCAGTGAGTAACGTACCTCGCAGAATTGAACCACCCGCCACTCCGCCCTTCAGCTCCTCTACTTCCGATCCCGGCTTGTTCACGTCGAACGAACGGATGACGATGAGACGCGCGTCGGATGTGAAGTCTCGCAGCGGCACCGGCACCTTTTTGCACAAGTACTCGCACACAACCTGAATAAGGATCGATCGTGACGAGAAATAACGCCATCTCTCAATATTGTAGAAGCGCTTGATTCATTAACAGAATACAAAGGAGCGGTTATATAATCGCTTACGAAAGGTATGCAATGCTTAGCGACATTTAAAGCTATACCTCAGAACTGACTCGAATATTACTTAGGATATATTCCCGATTCAGATCCATACTCTCTGTAACTGAATAAAATTGACTTTCACTAAATTCGTACTTATCAAAACGTCGTCAACTAAAACATACGATATAGAGCCAATAACATCGACGTTGTGGCATAATGAATAAGAAATGCAATTACATCGACGTTGTACTTGAGCTGCGCCGAGATGGGAATGATAGGTGCACCGTCGGCTACAGTACCCTGGACAAAGTTCTTGATCTGATCGTACTGCTCTTTCGCTTGCGACTCTTTGATTAAATCGATCTTATTCTGCAGAATCAGCAGATGGTTCAACTGCATGATTTCTACCGCCGCAAGATGCTCCGACGTCTGCGGCTGCGGACACGGTTCATTGCCTGAAACAGATTTTCTATATAACTGTGAAAACCGCATATAAGAGAATTTTAACGAATTTACTATATTCTCTTATATCCTACAGTTTAACTGTACTATATTACATTTAAATCAGTGGTTATTTCCATGAAACAAAACAATAATAATGAATATATCAAACTTGTAAAGTAATCTTTAACAAACGTGGAAAGTGATTGTTCAGCAACTCACCCGCAACCAGCAACATGGCGGCATCCATCACTGCCGCGCCGTTCAACATGGTGGCCATCAAGATGTCGTGGCCGGGACAGTCGACGAAGCTCACATGTCGAACGCACGTGAATTGACCGCCGCAGTCAGCACGCTCGCATGGGAACTTGTCGGGGGTTGATGAGCCTGCCGACCTGCAAATCAAAAATTATCTCTTGGCCCAATATCGACATTTGAATAACAACTGACTGACCGATAGCAGCCGGGACGAGGGCAGTCGGGGTTGGAGCAGCGGTAGATCTTGGCGTTGGCGTAGCCCAGCTTGATGGTGATGTTACGTTCCAACTCGTTCTTGAACTTGACAGTGTGCACGCCGGAGATGGCCTTGACGAGGGTTGACTTGCCGTGGGCCACGTGTCCGATGGTGCCGATGTTGATAGTAGCTTGTCGGCTGATGACCTGGAAAGAATCAGCGGGATCAATGATGAAGAGGGGTGAAATCGCACCTCTTCGGTCAGAGGGTTAAGCTCGGCGGGGTTCAGTTTACTGAGATCCTGCGTCGCCAGCCAGGAGCCTGGTGCCGGCTTTGCCACTTCGTTTGCCGCCTTCGAATCAGCATTCTCCAATCCATCTTCTTGCCCCATTTCTAGTTTATCTAAAGCATCAAAAAACTTATATTTGCCCTGACTTGGATTAGGCCACTGTGTTTAAGCGATCATTCATTTATTTTACTAAAATGACAAATCTTCTCACCGACAGTCATTTTAACGACGACTTCTGCAGCAGATGCAAGCCAATATTTTATCGCTTCTTTCCTAGATCGAACAGCAAAAGAGTTTTGTCGATTATTTGGTCTGTAATTTTCTTCAATAAAGTATCAAACGAATTGTGCGTTGAATTTGCGCTGAGCAATAAAATTCTGACGCAATCCCACCTGTATACGGTAAGACCTGCATGATCACTCTAAGACCAAAAATACACCAAGCAAATATGCTGACCAAGCAAAATTGCTGACTAAACATAACAAACCAAAAAACCAAGCTAAGCAAACACGTACTGCAACAGCTACCCTCTCTGCACATTTAAGTATGTGAGATAAACATAAGATCAACGGTCAGGCAAAGGCGGTGACTAACCAAGTATAGTTTCAAAAGTAATCTCTACTGCTTGTCGATGCCGTCAAGGCAGGTTGCTTTAGCACATCGTTGAGCCTAGTGAACCTTATGGCGCTAGGTTAGATGAGGTACAAAAATGTATAGTCTTGATTGAGCCTGTTAAATTTTTCAACTTTTATCATATGCAGTAGTGATTATATAATCCTGTCGCAACGATCCATTCAATTTCTCATTTTAACCTCAAATAATTATAATTCATGAACGAAATTCCTTCTGTCTTCGATTGTGGCTGCTGTTGAGTACGAGGATTTCAGTGGAAAGTAGCACTAAAATTCAGTTAAATAACTGATCCATAGCAATCAGGCAGTCAAAACATAGGTAAATACACCATTTTCAGTTTACCAAAGATAATTTCACACAGAACACTTTTCAATTACAAGTGAACGTTTTCCAAATCAAAACTACATTATTCGAAGCAGACGACTATGAAATTTTTTAATTTGAAAGTGTTTAATGTGAAAATGGTGTAAACACAAAGATCCTAATGAAAAGTATTGTCAACCTACGGCACATTTGCCTACCACCAGGGGTCCATTTTATAAAGCAAATTTTCTGTGGAAATTGCATTTCTCACTTGTCGTCCCAAACGCCGCGCTATCGGCACATGCACTGTGGACAAGTGTGTAATGACTATGTATTACGTTAGTCATAGTAGTTACATCATTACATTTGCATTAATTTTATGAAATTGACCCCAGTGTGCCGGTGAGGAATAAAGGGGTACTATTCTTAATAGAATTAGGACGATAATCAAGTAACATTCAGTCTCATTTCATCAGCTTAATTGGACTTGTATTGCGCAACTTGTGTTGCGCAACATGTGTTTCGCAACTTGTAAATCTGTCATCGGTTTGAAAATTGCAAATTTGAACGCTGATTCCATTGCATTTGCAATGTGCCGCAGTGGACGAAAGGTGATAGGAACGAGAGTCGTACAGTGAAATCAAAGTTTCGACTCGGTTTGCTGGTGTGCAAGTACGTCAATAGTGCAAGTCGGAAACGGCATTGTAAATCGTTTGCACGTGGATCATTTTTGAGAGAGTCGAAGCAATCTGGTGATAAGTTTTTCGCTCGCGGAGCGCCCTGCCCAGTCGTTTGCTACGGCAGTGTAGAGCAATCTCCATCTTGGTTTACCTTCGATATCTCCCGCTCGGGCACAAAGTCGCCGCCTCTGAGCTGTACGCGTCACTGTTACAGCTGATCGTCCGTCGTACATCCGCTCCGGTGGCGTTCTTAGCATGCATCCTGCCGTACAATCCGCCCCATCGTCGCCCGTCGCCGCCCAAGCTCCCGAGCTCACCAAACTGCTTCAGCAGAAGAGCCTCTTCCAAATTCAACCCTCCGCCACTCCCCAAAAGCAGCAGAAATCTGCGCGACTGCTGCGTCGCCGACTCAGCGCCGACGGTGTGCTGCAGCGACCCAACAAAAGCGGGCGCCTCCGACGTCGCCATTCAATCAAGCCGACGGTCCAGTCGAAGAAACGACCCATCTTCATTCTTACGGACGAGGAAATCCGGAAGAATGGCTGCCTCAGCGAGCCGCTCGGCGCGCTCAGTCTGTTCGTCAGTCTCATTGGTGTTCAAAGTCAGTCGACGGGGCCTCGGCAACCGGCCTGGATGGGCAACAACTCGCAAAACTCGACGCACTTCGCTCCACCGCTTCCCGGTCCGTACCAAGCAATTGACGACATCTTCCACTACCCGCAGTCGAATGAACCGTCTCCTTCCTGTCAGTATTACAACAGCAATAACAACAACAACAACCCTTCGTTCGACTTCAGCAATACCGGTCAGTGGTCTGATNCGCAGTCGAATGAACCGTCTCCTTCCTGTCAGTATTACAACAGCAATAACAACAATAACAACCCTTCGTTCGACTTCGGCAATACCGGTCAGTGGTCTGATGGATATCAGTATCAGCAACAAGTGGCTGACGAAATGCTCCCCACTGCTCAGACCTGGCCGAACACTCCCGACAGCGGCTGGGACAGCGGCAGCGACGAACTCAGCTCCATCGAGCCCTCCCCTTTCTATTTTGATCCCAACCATTCCCCTTTTCGAGATTACGATATCATGCCAGAAAATCTGATCATTTGAGAGATTTGACGCTATCCACGCGCTGTGCGCAATCGTGGTGCGAAATGCCTATAAGTAGTGTGTCATCAGATTTTATGTCCGTCTTGTATTTGCAGTTCGCCGATCAAATAGGATAATTTGCTCTCGAATCGTCATAGATTACGGTAGCCATAATTGCGTCAGTTTTGTGTTGCACTTGGATATTTTTATATTGCTACTTCTGTCCGCCACGTGACCAGCGTACTTCGGGTTTACATGTGCACAGGCTGTGCCTGCCTCCATAGATGCAAAGTTCTGTTTGCTTAGGTTTTTTGTTCACTTTTTAATCGCCGCTGATATGCCTCTATACTTATATTGAGCGTGCGACTAACGCACTGATTTTCTTACTACCAGCAAATGGCCTCTTTATCAGTCATCTCTGCCTTCTAACGGCGGTTTATTCTCCTGATAAGACCCAATGAAATACGGACGAAACGGTTTTTTTTATCGCTAGTAGCGAGCTAGCTCTATCGTGCTCATGTTGCATTTTAGTTTTTTGCTGCGTGCTCTTTGCCTTTTCCGTCCTGTGCACGGGTTAATATTGCACTATGTTGCGGGTGACGCTCTTTGCAGAATGATATCGATACGGGATTGTTAACTTTAGTGTCCCCAGGATGCTTGCATGATTCGATCGGCTAATAAAATGTTGCAAAAAACATTATCATCTACATTTCAAACGCAAGCGCAACACAAACAGACAGTACGGCGCCCATGCGATAATAAAAGTACATCNTCGGCTAATAAAATGTTGCAAAAAACATTATCATCCACATTTCAAACGCAAGCGCAACACAAACAGACAGTACGGCGCCCATGCGATAATAAAAGTACATCGAGGGAGGATTGTGGCGTCCACAACGCCAGCACTAGTGGAACGAAGAGAACGAAGGGGAACGAACGCAGTTCAACAGCTATCATTGACGTTATTTCCGCTCGTTTCCGCTCGTTTCGCAGCCCACCTGAGCAATTGAAACAGCGACTAGCGAGTTGGCGGCGTTTGCGCTTTGACTCATTCGTCGATGGGGCAGTGTTGCGCGGGATTCGGTCGGCCAAACACGGCCGCTGTGTCTGTGCGAAGCTTGCCGGCGACCACATGTTTGCGCGTCGATTTGCCGCATTGCGATCTTTTCGGCCAATGCTGCGAAGACGCTTTGCCTAGTCTCTTTATCTGCCGAGTGTTGTCGCAGATGAGGGCCGCGCGCTTTGTTGCCGTTGCGCGGGAATGCGAAGCAAAGCGGACCGCCGCCCCTCCTATGTCCACGGTCCGACCCTAACAACGCCAATGATGACTGAGGGCGACAAAGGTACCCTGGCCGGGCCCGCTCCCACCAATTGTCGACTCGCAGCGGCCGACCATCGACGCGCCTGACCTCGGCGCTTCGTTTGCTCGGTGCGACCAGCGCGCCTCGGCTCCATTTCTCCCTCCCCAAACCTTTCTGGCATGTTGCAACGATCAAGGGGCAGCAAGGGCGAGGAGGATCTGTGTGCGCCCGTTAGTGATGGCAATTCGCTGGGCGTTTTGTTGACGTCGATCCGTCACTCGGTGGCCGATGCGATGCGCGATCGGCGCACCCACAGGCTCGCCAGACGCCGCCCGTCATTGGCGCCGCGCCGCGCGGTTCGCCGCCGTTTCTTTTATGACAGCGGCAATTATCGCTCATTAAGCGACGGGATGGAGACGGGGTGGCGCCGCGGCCGACTTGGCGGAGCTGCGGGGCTGACCAGCAGCGGTCAATCGGCGGTCACACGGAAGGAGGGGGGCAGGGGGAAAGAGGGAAGAAGACGGTGGTCAGTTGTTGGTCGACGGCCCTCGACGCGCTTCTGGTAGGTCGAATTGTTGTTGATTCGCGTCGGATGAGCACGCGTCCGCTCTTGTCGCCCGACCAGTGTGCGGTCGGTGTTCAAACTTGCGCCGTTGTCCATCTGTTGTCGCAGACTTGTCGTCGGACGGGCGGTTCGCGCGCGCCCATCACCGCCGCTCGTCAGTGGATCGCGCCCATCGTCGCGCTGCCACACGGCTACTGTTCCGGCACAAGGCCTTGGTTGAGTGGACCAATTGTATTGTGCGCCCGTAGGACGCGCTGGCGCCCGCGTGGTCGACGCGGATTAGCCGGATGACGGCGATAGAGTAACGAAGATTCCGAGTGTACCTATCACCTTGGCCTGATCCGTCCGTCGACGATGCCCTCACGCCGGTTACTCGCCACTCGCGTCGAGCGGGCAGGCGTTGCGACTCGGTAATCCGCCGCCAACGCAGCGGGCATTCGTGTCTCCAACTGACAGCGAGAGAGAGAAGCGAGTGATTTCGAGTAGTCAGTTTGGCTTGGCTGAGCGCGAGAAAAAGCATCGACGACGACGGCGGCGGTGGCGGCGTTGCGTTGGACGGTGACGCTCGGCGAGTCGGTGGGCGTCTCTGCGCTTCCGGCGATCTTTGTGGGGAGATGAACTGGTTTGGGGTGTCCTCTCGACGCACGCCGTTCGCCGTCCGACCACCGGGACGTCCCTTATTACTCGCGTCCGAACTTGCGCCCCGCTGTGTCACTGCTCTGGTCGATCGACAGCCATCCGGTTTCGGTGTGCCTCCGATCGGGATACGCCTATCATTGTCACTTTCACCGTCAGCTATCGCGCTCTTTTTGCAACTCTTCTTACGCCTCCAATGTTCGTTATGCTTGCGAATCCTCCGATGACCGTCGTTTTCAACGAATGTGGTTGCGACGCTGTACTGGTTCATAGCGATGTAGAATAGGATGCGCGTAGTCTGCTAAAACCGGCTATTGTTGGTCCATTGGTGACTGATGATTATTGTTGGCGTCACGAGTACGCCTACGCAGCGGCCGCCCGGTTGGTGAGGTGTTCGACTGCTTATCGCGGCGTTTGCTCGGGCGGTCCGGGGTGGCGAGCAGGTGTGTGCTCTGACCGTTTACTGCTTCCATCGCCGCATCCGTCGTTGAGTAAGCGCGGCGTGCTTAGGGCGCGCGAAATTCGCCTTTCGTCCGCCCACTTGAGCACTTTCCCATTCGCCCAGCGTCCGCCGCTGAGCTATGCGCTGTTGTAAACGACGCCGATGGACACCGTTTGTCGGCATCATCTGTTTTGTTTACGTCGGGCGGAGAAGATGAATCGATTGCGTACGCAGATGTAACTGAAAGGACCAACTGTCTGCGCATCGGTCTTTTATTCAATCTCGCGTTGGCGCGTATACTCTAGCATTAATCACCGATCGTCGGCCTTTCACTCTTATCCCACTGTTTTAGTCGTGAATATCGCGCATTGATTCTGTGAAAGCGACATGCTCAAGTACCAGGTACGCAACAGCGGCACACTCACTCGTCCGCCGAAGAATAGGCGACCGTCGATCGACGATGACGGTCACAGCGGTTCCAGTAACGGTATGTTATTTTGTGAATTCTTGGGAAACCGTGCCATGTTATTTAGTGAATTCTTGGGAAACTGTGCGATGTTACTACATGATGTTGTGTTTACAGCTTCTGCGTCGAGTGCGTCATATTTGTCGTGGAATCAGTCGTTGTCGCCGTCGACCAGCAGCACCGGCAGCCTACNTTACTACATGATGTTGTGTTTACAGCTTCTGCGTCGAGTGCGTCATATTTGTCGTGGAATCAGTCGTTGTCGCCGTCGACCAGCAGCACCGGCAGCCTACAACTGCGCGGGCGGAGCAGCTCGGTGTCGTCGCTGAGCTCGGCTGGCAGCTCGAATGAGTCGTCAGTGGAATGGGTCAGTAGATATTTGATCCTTGGCCGAATGGTGGGCAGTTTGCGGCTGGCGGTCATTCGGCGGTCGGCGCCAGCTGACTGATCGTTTCCTGTAAGGGCGCAAACGAGCACTAGAGGCAATTAGGTGGAGCGTGCGGCGACGGCCCGAAAGAAGCGCATTACTTCCACCTCCGTCGGCAGTAAATCCGTCGGCGGCGACTCTTTGTTCTGTTCTGCTGCTCCTCCTCTTCTAAGGTTACTCGTGTCCCTGATGCCGCGTAGGAATCCCTATGGCATACCGGCGCATTGTATTTCGGCTGAACGGGCGTCGTGCGCGAGCCGCTATCGTCGGCGCCAACCTTGGGATGTTTTTGCGAACAGCATAACAACGGCGGCGGCGGCGGCGGCGCCGGCCAAAGGACGCATAGAAACAACTTTGGGTTTTAGGGACAGCTCAAGGTGCACACGGGTAACGTGCGAACGGAGACCGATTACAAAACGCTGCTCGTCAACACGCATGCCACAGCCGAAGAGGTTGTCAACACGCTCCTGAGCAAGTTCAGGCTGACCACTCGCGATCCGAAATTATTTCGACTGACAATGGAGATAAAGACGAAGCGTGAAGGTAGTGCGCTTGTGAGATTTGTGGCATATGACCATTGACATTTGCGTTTGAGGTGTGGATGTGACGAATGTGCTGATGCTGGAACGCGACGCCAAGCCGTTGGAGTTGCAACGGTGTCATCCGAAAGGAATGTCTCGCTTTGTGCTGCAGATGGGCGCCGGCACCCTTGTGCGCATCTTCGATTTCTCCATTTCGCCCGAAGTAAGTGTGGAGTATATGATGAAAGTATAAGAAAGAAAGTATGCGAGAGATGAGGCGCGCAACGAGTTTCGCTCAGCGGGGCCCTTTTTTATCGCCAGTCGGTCTTTGTCTCGCTCCATATGCGGCTTCCGCACCGGCTATTGGATCTTTATGAATGTTGGCGGCACCCGGTGTAAGGAAGAGTCAAAGTGGCAGAGGAACGCCACAAGGTTAAGCGGGGGCGGCCAATGGACTGCCTGTCGTCGATTTCTCAATTGGCGGTTGCACGCGCGGGGCGCATTGTCAAGCGTTTTTCAGCGCCAACGATTCAAATCTTGCAGAGCAATTACAAGTCGGTCTTGGTATCGACGCACACGACCTGTCACGAGACTATTCGTCTGCTGCTGCAGATGAGTCGACTGCCGATGGCGCCCGAACAGTTCATTTTGGTTGTGGTCGAAAAGAGGGACGGAAGTGAGCATCGATTGTTTTCATGACGTTGTGCGTTTGATGCTATCAGTCTCATTTTTTCAGTGATCAAGGAGTACCCGTTGCCGCGCGAATCTTTTTTGGTTTCGGTAACAGATGTGGAGTCGGACACGCAACAGGTGCACCTGCGGCGATTCGCGCAAGAACGATTATCTCTTCTGACACCGGCTCAGTCGCTGGCCGCGTCCGACTCGGCCGTTCCGATGCATCGCTTTGTCCGACGGAACTCCACTCGCCGACCCGGCGGTCTGTCGGATAGGCCGATTCTCGAGATGGATTTGTGCGCTATCCAATTTGAGGAAAGATGCGTGGTATAACGGTCCCATCAAATTACTTACGAAATGTATGCTAAACTAGTTGCCGGCTGATTCGTATCGACAGATCTGCCCGCCAATCATAAACGGACTCCCATTCATATCCGTCGTGCTCTCAATCTCACGCTTTGTCATTGCTGTTTGGCTAAAACTCGTTCGTCGTCGATACAGTAGTTTCCGATCGTTTACCTCTATTTTCCGGTTTCACTCTAATGGACGCGACTGGTACTGTGATATATGTTTGCAATGTTTCTGCCCCGCCGCAATGCTCTCAATTGAGTTTTACGATGTGAACCGAGTTTTATGCGTTCGTTCAGCAATAAAGTACAATTTGTCTAATTCGTCATGACATGTTGGCGAAAATCATTTCCGCTCAATTTGACTGACAAATGCAAACAGATCGCGCGCTAAAAGCATCGGTTCTTGCAAGGCCGCAAAGTGACCACCTTTTGACAGTCGAGTGAATTGTGTTATGTTCTTAAACTTGTATTCCAAAAATGCTCTCGGGCTCGACAGCGGCTCGTGCGGAAAACACGCTATGCCAGTCGGCACATGAATCGAAGCTCTGAAAGAACTTATTCCGGTGTTATAGCAACAACATTATTAAACTATCTCACTTTGCCATTTGAGAGTTGGCTGGATCGAGAATTCCCTCCTTGTAGAATCTGGCCGATGTACCCGCGCTATTCGTAATCCAATAGATCATCACATTGGTGAGCAGATCGTCGAGTGTAAAGTGCTTTGTCAGACCTCCGTCGACTTCGTTTCGGAAGTCCATATTAGTGGCCGATGAAAACTTTTCCAAGATCCATGCAGCGAGTCCCAGTGGCGAGTCATTGAGCGCAATTCCTAAAGTGAAATTATATGATTAGCTTTTTTTGAAGACAATGTTACATGGCATGTCTTGAATTTAATGATTATGATGTGAATGTGCGTGTTTCGGCGTTCACTGAGGATTTGTTAGTTATAGGAGCTTTTTAGAATACGACTCAATTTATTGATTTGACATTGAAAGCGATTTCACCTCAATTAGTGAGAGAGTTATATCGTCTGCATGGGAATTGTAGCGTATCGTTGACGACCGATTAAAT
>NIUQ01002815.1:0-20292 GCA_002796945.1 Plectus sambesii
GGTGAGAGACCAGCGCGCGGCTTTGCAGGCGATGGTGTACTGTAGTCGGGTGGCGGGCGGCGCTCCGGGCTGCGGCTGTAGACGGCTGCGTCGAGCAAGGAGATGGCGCGTTCGGTCAGAGATGCGCGGGACCGGTTCAGGGCGTCGGGCGGCTTCCTGCTGCGCGGCGTACATTGCTTGGATGAACGCGGAGAGCGGGGCGTCGTCCGGGAGCTGGTGGGCGAAGACGGCCATGGCGGTTTGGAGGTGGAGCCGGTCGAACGTCGGCGGGAGTGGGCGCGGCTTGGCCGGCGCGAAGCGACGAGCATGGGGCAGGCGGATGTTGGCGCGAAGTGGACGGTGATCGCTGCTGAAGATGGAGCGGGAGAGCACGCTGACGTCGGCGATTGGCGCGCGGTGGCGGGTGAGCACGTAGTCGATCTCGTTGGCCGTCTGGGCGTCGGGCGAGAGCCAGGTCCACCTTCGCTTAGGTCGTTTTTTAAACAGACCGTTCGCGATAAAGAGACCCGCTGCTTCGCAAAAGTTGACGAGCTGCTCCCCGCGGTCGTTGCGGTCGCCGAGGCCGTGTTTACCACAGCATCGGTCTCCGCGTTGAGCCGGTCCGACAATCGCGTTGAAGTCGCCGATGACGTAGTCGTGGGTGAAGGAGCGGCCGTTGAGCGCGGACGTGAGCTGCTCGAGGAACGCGTCGTACTCGTCGTCATCGTGGCCGGAGTGCGGGGCGTAGACCTGGGTGATGCGGAGCTTTCGTCGGCCGCGGACGTTGAGGACGAGCTGGATGATCCGGTCGGAGATGAATCGGATGCCCTCGATCTGCCTGTCCACGGAGGCGCTGACGTAGAAGCCAACGCCGGTGCCGATCGGTCGTGTAGTGGGGTCCGCGCCGCTGGAGTGCAAGACGTAGCCGGAGGAGAAGCGAGTAGTTTCGCGTCCGCGCCGCCAGGTTTCGGAAAGCCCGAGGACGTCGAACTTGACCGCGTCGTTGTTGACCGCATTCTCGAAGTCGGTGAGTCGTTCTGGGCGTTGGATGGAGCGGACGTTGTAGGTGATGAGGCGAAGTTGGTTGAGAGTTGGGTTCATGGGTCGCTACCGGTCCAGGATGTAATTCCCTTGGCGTCCGCGACGACGGCGATGACCGGGACTCTCTTTCTGGCGTGGGCGTGGGCGCGCGCGAGAGGTGCGCGCGTAAAAAAACACAGCGCGCGGAGAAATGCGCGCGTGCGTAAAGAGCGGAGCGGGAGAGAGACCCGACCGCTCGCCGCGCGCGCACAGAGAAGAGTGCATTAGCTGTATTTAATTTTTAATTCAGCCATTGTTACTGTTTATAATTTCAATAAAATGCAAGAAAACTCAATTGCCTCTTTTGCTCGCTTGGAAATCGGTACATTATCAAATAATTGCCTTGAACTTTTCAGATTAAAGCAAACTAATGAATTCTTGTGCATAAAATGTTGCTGAGAGGATGAGGATTCTTTTTGGCCAGTGCACCTGTTCTCAGTAGATATATCTTGAGAATCTAGGCGCGATTTTCAGAAATTTTGATGCTTGTCCCATTTTTTTTGCTCGCTACTGTATATGCATACTACTTTAGTAATTGTCTTTCATTATTATGCTATGCCTCTTATCTTATCAAAACATTAATATAGCGAATATTCATTCTTTAAAGAGCTAGATCTTTCAAAACTGACAGATGGTACCATTTTAAAGGGGAACTCCGGTCAAAAATTATTTTTTGATATGTTGTCAAGTCAAACACGCTGATCAGCGCTGCGCATTCAGTTTTTTCAGATTCGACCCCCTTAAAAAGTCATAGCCCATTAAAGATTTGTTCAACGTGCAGAGGATACCACGGCAGTTCCGCCGAGTTAATAAGGAAATTTAGGCTATCGAAGGGCATCAGAGCTCGGAGAAGAAGAGATATGGAATAGTTCCTATACCGATCTGTAGCTAGAGGAGTGATCTACCAAAATCCGTTAACAGTTTTTGGGCTTTAGTGGAATCTAAAAATTTATTTAAAGAATTCTGCGGCCATCGGCTTTCATCTGGTGTTCGCGCGAACAATCATCGAGCACAGCCCACAATCCGCCATCAGCGACACCTGGTGGTACAAGAACGCATCAAGAACATAATACATTCTTTTCGTAATACTTGATGAAATTGGTTCAGGGTTACGTCGTAGGACAAGCGATTGCTTATTTGTTGACTTTAGTGCTCGTCGACAAACAGTACTCTCCGACCGTTCGTTTTGCTTTCAGTTAAGATTTCTCCATAACTAGCGGACAGATTCTAATGAAACTTTGCACACATGTAGAAGAAAAGCTTGGCTAGAAAACTGATGGTTGTTGATGATAGTCTAATAACTTGTTATCGAGATAATTCATCATAAAGCGGTCGATGTCATACGAGCGCAAACCCATTCGCATTTTAACATCTTCCGCTCTGAGTTTAATAGCCCCCGTGAAGAATTCCTCCTCCAACCTTCGGATTCGATCGTCAGCCGACGTTTTACTTAGGTTTCTTATACACTTCAAAGGAAGTGAGTCCTTACATAGACCAGACGGGCGGGCTGACCTACCCAACGGACCTCGACGAGAGCATTAGGAGACCGAAACAAGAATACAGCTCTCAGCCAATGTTAACTGTGATTCACAATGATCGGAGCGAGTAGTACTAAGAAGCCGACCAAGTTGTGCACCTTACAGAAGGCTGGAGGTAGGCAAAATTGAAGCGGCGACGACGTATCTATCGACGCGAATACACAAGTCGATTGCGTTGCCTTTTATCGACAATGAAATTTTTGTTGCTTTTTTTAGTAAAGGCACTTAGTTGGTTCCCAAAGTTCATCTCGGGAGGAGCATTTTGAAAAAAAAATCATCGCAAACGGATGTTTCTGAGCTGAGATCAACTGTCTCCCCTTTTACTCCCATGGTTTCGTTAATAGCTTAGTCACACCGTGAAGGAGAACGAGTAAACGGGCGGACAGTTGATCTCAGCTCAGAATTCTCCGTTTGCAATGATTTTTTTTTTCGAAATGCGCCCCCCGAGATGAACTTTGGGAACCACCTAAGTGCCTTTATTGAAAAAATCAACCAAGTCTAAAAATTAACCAAATGTCAAGAAAGTTTCGTTTCGTTGGACATCGGGGAGAAATTTAACTGTCTAATGCATCATTTTAACTCCCATTTTAGGCGGTTCCCAAAGTATTCAAGCTTGCGATTCGAATGGTTGTTTTATCTTATCCCAATTCGACGTGTACTTCGAGATCAACTGTCCGGCACATGACTCACTTTTTTTTCTCACAAAGCTTCATACGCGTTTTAAATCCCGCCTCCCGCTGACAGTAACTAGGCAACAAGCGTGCGAGCTCTCGGTAACTAGGCAACCAGCGCCCTGATCGTCAATGATGGGGAAGTTTTGTCGACGGCTCAAAGAGCGTCTTTTTCCTCAACGGGACCGTGCCGAACAAGTTCTCCAGTGCTAGTTTCTTAGCTTATTAGCAATAATTCTATTTTTATTTGATTCTACTGTGTTAGACGAGCATTTAGACCTAAAAGTTGTCGCACAACGTGCACTCACTCGATCGTAGGAGATTTCTGAAAATTGCGTTTTGTCGAAGGGCTGGGGCGGCCGTGATACGGAACGCAAACGACAGTATCAAGTTTGTGAATACTGCGCTACGAAACCCGCTACAGTTTGAAATTCGTGTTACATAAGATGATACGCAGTCAATTCTGTTCAAAAGCCTCTTTCAAACGACAAGAATATTTAATAATTTCGTAGAAACCATTTCGTGCATCTGCCACCCAGGTATCGCTAATGACGGAGTTCGACAATAGCGGCGCCACGCGACTGAAATGGAAGCAGCATGTAATCTATCCTGGCGATACCTGGATGGCAGATGCACGAAATGCTTTCTACTAAACTACTATATTTTCTTGTCGTTTGAAAGAGGCTTTTGAATCGTATTGACTGCGTATCATCTTATGTAACACGAATTTCAAACTGTAGCGGGTTTCGTAGCGTAGTATTTACAAACTTGATACTGTCGTTTACGTTCCGTGTCCTCTGCACGTCGAACAAATCTTTAATGGGCTATGACTTTTTAAGGGGGTCGAATCTGAAAAAACTGAATGCACAGCGATGATCAGCGTGTTTGACTTGACAACGTATCAAAAAATAATTTTTGACCGGAGTTCCCCTTTGATGTGTGCGACACAAAATTATACTTTAATGCCAAATAAACGAGCAATTCACATCCACGACAAAATTTTCACAGTGCTCAAAATTATAGAAATTTATTGAGAAAAACACATACTCGTCTTCGCTTGGCTTACTTTTTTACACTATATCAAAAAAGAAGAGCTTATTTCATACAAAATCATCACTGACAGGATATCAAATGGCATTGAAACTTATGATGTTTAGCAAGTTTTTGTTACGTAATTATAATTATCGTACAGAGCTGCATTCATCAAATACTAAGGTATTAGATTGTGGTTTGATAACCTGTCATTATAAGAATACCGAAAACTTGATAAACATTATTGATAGTTTTAGAATGACACTTGAATTTCTGTGTAATATTTTTTTTTCAATATACTTTTTAATGTATAATTCAATGTATTCAGTCCATCGGTCTTCCAAGTTCTTTCTGTTTCGCTCAAAATTTCCTTGCGCAAATCATTCACCTCGTTCCCATTATCGCGATCGTGCTTGAACATGACGTACCTGCCTTCAGCATAAAGAACATCAGAAGCGTTCTGACCGCTTACTCGAACTCTGAATAGTTTTACAATATACAATAAGATGAAACATAAAAAGATTTTATATAAGTGGCACGCATTCAAGTTAATGTCAGTAATAAGCTATGGTAAAAATGCGGTACTTCATTGAAGAAAAAATGTCAAGTTGTCAAAGCAAAGCGCAGATGCTTGTAGTCGGTGGCAATCCACCGACTACTATTCGCGCCTCCCGCCTGTGCCCGCGTCCCGGCACGATGGCAACCCGCGTAAATAATTTAGCCCAATTTAGTAACAACTATGCATGTAAAAAAATGAGGATGTCTCGTGAGTCTTTTGGTACTTTTGGATACAGAACGCTCGTGTCACCGATAGAAAATAAAGAATATCGGTTAAGAACGAAGTTCGTCACCGCAGAAAAACCAGAGAGACTACATGCTATTATAAATCTAAAGCTCTGGATAATGTCTTCCACTCCGCAGAAGACCAAATTAGAATGACGTTGACCAAACGTAAAAGAAACATTTATCTCTACAGGGTGACGTAAAAGATCTGACACAATGCTTTAGTGTAGCCTGTAGAAAAGCTCTGGAATCCAATCATCAAAACCTGCATACCGTTCAATAGCCCATCAAAAATTCTATTAGATGCATCCCTTCTTTTTTCTTCAGTTCGAAAATAAGAATAGAGCAATCAGTCAGCTATGCAACATCCAATTACGGATTGTCATTTTTTTCGTTTTTCGCTCGTTTTTCGTTAAAAGTTCCTTAAAGAAATTATCTGCAGAATTTGACCCCAAGTATCAAATCACTTAAGATAATGGACATAGATAGCATTAAAGTTGCTCTTTCCAACTAGCTATATCTCTTTACATAAAGATTCATTATTCACAAGATACCAATGATGAAAAATGAAATGTGCAAGAACACTGTCTGCGAGTTAAGGAAGTGTCTTTACAAAAACGATTACAGAATTTCATTCCTGAATTCAAATATTGCCGAAATTCAGATATTAATCACAGAAAACAAGCTCTTTCGAATGATCCATAAATCTCTACTTAAAAATCAATATTACTTAAATTTCAATCAAAAAATGCGCACAAAAATGTCGCGCACCATAAACTCGACTTTCAACGAAAATATTCTATCAAATCGCATTAACCAAATAGGGTAATTCAAGTAATGATTTATAACTCATTTAAATGAGGCTGTCTTAAAGTAGCAAATTTTAATGGCTTAAGAGTATTTCTCGAGTAATATTATCTCTTTATATAATTTTTCATGCAAAAATTCGGGTCAGAAATAAGTGCACTTTAATTTTGAAATCATCGCTTTTAAACCAAGTCATTGCTAATAGAAGCTACCAATTTAAATGATCTTTTGCACAATTGTACAAGACCGTAAGAATAATATATGTTCTGAATGTTAAGAGATTTAGTGTTTTAGTGTCAAAGTTTAAGAAAAAATACACTTTGTTACAGAATTTATGGGTCACCCTGTAAGTGCTTTGAATAGAACTCTGGCGTATTACTATTAAAAAATCTTGACAAAAATTGGCACAACTATATAATGAAGCCTCATCGCTTTTCAATAAGTACTCTATATCGGCAGTATATGTAAGAACCAACCGTTTTTGAAAATCGTCGTCTTCGCCACCCCATCCCCAGTAGCGATTTGAAAATCCGTTTGCCTTACTGAACTGAGTTGCTGTGGCTGCGACAACTCCAGCGAAACCCGTCCTGTAGTCTTCTCTAAAATAATGCATTCGAATTAACGCATTCTTTTTCTCATATCCTATAGTCCGGTGTGCACTCATTAGATAAATGCTTAAATGATAAAACATGATGCTTGAATTTTTACTTCTCGAAAGCGTTGGACCTGGTCTTCATTCAAAGATTAGCTTATGGTTCTCCACAATACTTGTCGGAGGCAACAAGGCAACATAATGCAATTTACGTTCACGCAATCCATCGCTGACAAATTTTTACTTAAAACAGTTATATAACGGATGCGGCAGAATCAATGGCACTCTCAGTATGTCTTGATCATTTCAGTAAGTTTTGATCAGTTTGACCTGTGGATTTCTTTAAACGATTCCCCGTTGAATATTGAAAAATCCTATCTTTCATTAAATATAAATATCAATTATCCTCTTTGAAATAGTCAAAAGTGAAGAGTCTCTAAAATTGGTTTTTTTATAAAAAAATTAGCGATGATCCGGTGAAACTCTCCCATAATTTTAACGATACATTCGACCTTTGAGCAATCAATTGTTTATGAAATCTGGCATTTGCAAGTAGTTCCATCCAGCGCTTGGTATCCTTCAAACGTCCCTGCTTTGCTCGTTCTGAGTTGGGCACACGCAAGAAAAAGCGCTATTTGAAATGGAATTGGTACGTGTCCACTAGAAAGTGAACTGAATGTCTCAACATGGCGAATCAGAAAGGCTGATCCATCTACTTGTAGTGACAAAGATGGAGATCATCTGTGAGAAAGGAGCAAATGCTTCGAACAGAGACATTTAATTCACAGTCCAACTTTCGAAAAGATCTGTGCCACTTTCGTTTCAACTGACTCTCGTTCATTTGTATGTTTCTCTTGGAGCGAGAACTGTGCGGATGTTCGAAGGGAGTTGACAGTTAAATAGAGCAAGTTCCAGCAGTTACTTTGCACAACTGCTTCATTTATTAAGGCTCATAGCACCGCGTAAATCTCGAAAATCTCCGCGTGAGCGTCGCCATTTTTGCGTTTAGACAAGAGCACTTTTTGCAGGCCTTCACTTTTGCCTATCTGAAGAAGGAATCATCAATACTTTCACTTTATGAAAGATAGAGTTTTGTTCAAAATTAAACCGGGAATCTTTTAAAAAAATTAGCAAGTCAAACCAATTAAAATTAAGTAAGATAACCAAAAAATACTGAAGGTGTCATTATATCTGCCGCATCCGTAAAATAATGATTGAAAATTATTCAAAATTCGTGCAACAGACATGCAGTAGACCTCGATCACCGAGCACTACTACTTCATCCAATTTTTACTCCCATATTTCAAGAAATAGTGGCACTGTGTCATTACTGTTTGAGCTCCCTCGATTCGGCAAAATGTTGAAACTTTATTCGCGTGTAACATTATTTCAACTTTCTCTCAACATTTTTTATCATCACTTAGAAACGTAGAGTGGTATTTTAATGAATGTAGCACCGTGATGTTAAATGACTCCATATCAAAGCTGCATTAAACAGTGGCACATGTGCCACTATTTCCGCGTGTGCTATTTTTGCTTGAAATACGGAATATTAGGTTACATATTCTTTTGATATAAGGTTTTCAAAGATATCCTGTCAATTTGTTTTTTGAATAACTCGGCCCAAAATTATCCAACCCAGCTAATTCAAAGTGCATTCAACTCAGTTTGAGATGAGCATTTCTTTGGCATGAAAAAATTTATGACCGAAAATTTAGCTAGTGCTCCTTAATTTTTGGGGTACCTCAACACTGAAAAATTGCTAAAATGGTTTTTGGAGATAGCTTTAAACTTTAAATAACAGAGAAATAAAATAATGAAAAAATGCACCTAAAATCAGGGGTACCTACTAAAATTTTCGTTCATAAATTTTTTCATGATAAAAAAATTCTCATCTCAAGCCGAGTCGAATGCACTTTGAATCAGCCCGATTGGATAATTTTGGGCCGAGTTATTCAAAAAAAAATTGACAAGATATCTTAAAGCACCCTGTATATGCAGCGTTTAAGTTTTATGCAGTTGTTTTATGTATTTATTTGTTTAAATAAGACTTTCTGTCATTCCATCTATATATCAATTTTATGACATGAAAGGAAGTGGCTGTATGTAGTAATGTTTAATTCTTGAATGTTTTAGTCCAGCGACTGCGCCAATTTTCTCGAATCGTAATTTATGCCTTCTGCTCGGTAAATGGGACGCTATCTTGCTTTATTGTTTGCTGAGCTCTATTTTTAAATTATCGAATAGTTTTAAACTTTGCAAATTGACAACATATCAGCTCGTGCCCATGCTGATTCATCCGGTAACATCTGTGCAGTGCATGTGACGCTCCAAAACCGCTCACGTGCGTTAGAGTGTAAAAAAAGTCTCAGGGCAGCTACTCTACGCGTACACTTGCTGTTTTGATTCAGCCTAACTTCTGGCAGTTTAATAATCAGTTTAGCCAATGACACCTTCAAAAGAATTCGCAGTAAACTTTGTCGTGAAGAATGCTCTTCTATTGTTAGTTGTATCCTCTGTTTCATGGTTTATTCTATTCGGTACAGTTATAGAGGAAATAACTACATAATACGGTGGTTCATAGTGAGAGTGAGACAACTAGGGTGAGCCCACTGTCTCCCCCAAAGCTATTACAAGCGAGTGCTCCTTTGGGCGAAACGATAGCTCGCCTCAAGGAGATTGGTATTGGTTTTCGCCTGCTCTAAAAGTCATTGCGTCTGACCGCAATTAATCGTTAGCTTTTGATGTGTCGTCTGACGACGTCAGAAAGTGAAAGCGGTGTTGCCTACGCTCAGCTAATCTATCCTTAATGACGAATCAATCGCGATTTTGCAGCAAGCTTTAGCGCTTATAAAATTAACGCTGATGAATGATAATCTAAATTGTTTACATTTATTGCAACTCACACTTCGTCTGGAGATGAGTGTCGCCATACGGCTGTAGAATAATGAAGAACTGCATCGGACGAGCAGCAATATGCTAGATTTCCGTTTTCTGGAATCAAATCTACGTCGTGAAAAAAATAGCAGTCGTTTGAAATGTTCATTTTTTGTACTTCATAAAATCCAACGTTGAACAATCCAGCACGGTTAAATTTTTTATCGTCCACCTAAACAAAGATAGTTGAACGTAATGGTAGCCAAAAAAAACGAGATTTGGAAATATTTATTGTTAGGAAGCGAAAACAAGCCTTGACATCTATTGGCCAATTGTAGCCCCAAGGTCTGAAGTATCGATTCCTGCCGTCATCGTAACATTTTATCTTAGGGGTACTTTGTGAAGTCTTACTGTAGCCTAAAAACAGCTATGCAAAACTTGACTGCATATTTGAGCTATTAACTTTGCAACCCCTTTGACGGATTTGGCTCAAACTCTGCACAATAGTCAAGGTGATACCTGGGAATAATGAGCCAAGACGGTTTGTGAACCTGGCTTCCTTAAAAAGGTTACGGTCAATTTACGATGTGCAATTTTCTCAATTTTCACAAAAATCACTCTTTATGTAAGGCTTTTGGTCGAATTTCTTGGAACCTTTTGGATATTTATGACATTCCTGCTGTCCAGGGCTCCGAATTGTCCTTTTTAAAAAGATTTGTCCTGTTTTTGGGACCCTAAATCTTTTTTATTTTGAATGTCCTTTTTTTTGATAAAAAGGCCAAAATCTCTAAAAAAGGTCACTTTTCGTCCTTTTTCGATAAAAAAAAGGCCAAAATTTTGAAAAAAAAGAAAAATTTTGACACAGAAAAAAAGGATATTTTCGAAAAAAACCCAAATATCTGTTTCAAAATTTTCAACAGATATTTGGGTCTTTTGAAAATTTTCATTTTTTCTGTGTCAAAATCTTTCTTTTTTCTCTTTTTTTCAAAATGTCCTTTTTTTCAAAATTTTTCATTCGGAGCCCTGCTGTTGTCTCATAATCTGGGTAATCTAAAGCAAAACGTTTTTGAGCAACTTCTTCATTTATTGGATTTTAGCAATATCGATTTTTGGAGTCAGACAGACCATCCACGTTGACGCCGTTATTTGCGCATGCATTCAGTGGTCGCATTTTGAAAAATGCAAAAATCGCACAAAAGCTTTTTTGTTCTAGATTGCCCAGAAGTACCAGAAGAACCCAAAATCTCCAAAATAACTTCAAAAATATTGACCAAAAACTTCACTCAAAGAGGGAGCACTGCATTGATAGAAAAAATTGCACCTCGTAAACTGACCATAGCTGCATTTCAAGAAGCCCGATTCGCAAACGGCTTGGCGCGGTTTTTTTCAGGTATCAGCTTAACAATTGTGCAAAGTTTGAGCCAAATCCGTTCATGGATTGCAAAGTTATTAGCTCAAATATGCAGTAAAATTTAGCGTAGCTGTTTTTAGGCTACAGTAAGACTTCACAAAGTACCCCTAAGAGAAAATTTTACGATGAGGGCAGAAATCGATACTTCAGACCTTGGACTACAATCGGTCAATAAACGACAAAGCTCGATTCCGTCTCCTAACAAAAAATATTTCCTAATCTTGTTTCTTTTTGGCCACCTTGTAGAAGCCATATTTACTTCGACCGTTAAATGTTAATAAACATTACGCATGAGAATTAGTTCACGTTAAATGAAAATTTAAGCCATTTTTAAGTCATATATTACTGCAAGAAAACAATTACCGGGTTTTCTCGAAAATAAGCCCCCCCGGGCTTATTTTCGAAAGTCTTCTCGAAAATACCCCCCGGGCTTATTTTCCGGTCAAAAATTATTCCGTCCGCGTCAAAAAACATACCAGTTTTGCTGCCTTTTCTCGAAAATACGCCCAGGATTTAATTAAATATGCATGTTATATCACAGTGCAAATCGCGATTTTTGCGCAATAAATGTTGAATTCGTTTCCTTATTGGCACAACACAAACTTATTGATAGATTACAGCTACTGCTTAATAGTGATGATGATCGCGTGTGAAAATTTCAACGAATCGGGGGCAAAATACTGCAATTTCTGCATTTCTCGAAAATAAGTCCCGGGCGTATTTTAGAGGAAAATGCTGTTTCTCGTAAATAAGCCCGGGGCTTATTTTCGAGAAAATCCGGTAGATTGAATCTTTTTGGAAATTTTAACATAGTCCAAGTGCTCAAGCTTCGTTTTTTGGAAAGAAAGGTCGTATTTGTATATGTCAATTCACAATACAGCTTGACCGAAAAATTCTCTACAGTTTTTTAATGAAGCCTGTGAGAGAGGTCTCTCATTGAATTATTATATTTTATATACACAACGTTAGAAAGCACACCAAAAACTCTATTAGATGCATTCACTTTTTTGTTTATCAGTTCAGAAGTAAGAATAGGAGAGCAAGTGGATTACGTGGCTTTTATTTCTCTTGGTCGTTTGCCGCTCGTTTGTTGCCTGGAATTCTTTGTTACAATCGTTTATAGAATTTGTCCGTGACTTTCAAATCGCTTAAGATTTTAAGGATTGATAGTATAAAAGTTGCTCTTTCTAGCGAGCTATATTTCTCCATTTAAAAATTCGTTATTCTCAAGAAGTTAATTAAAAATTGGCACATACCGTCTGCGAACCGTGGGAAAATTTTTATAAAACGATTCCAGAGTTTGATTTCTGTGTTCAGATTTTGCCGGAATTCAGATATAGATTACGTGAAACTAGCTCTTTCAAATGAGTTGGTGAACTCGACTCAAATATCGATATTTATTCAATGGCGGTCAAAGAATCTCAACACGGTGTGCCAGAAAATGCATCAAAATTCGTCGCACACCAAAAGTGCGAAATTCAATGATCAACTTTTGTCGAGTCGTGTTCAGTATCAAGAGCAATTTATGTAATAATTTAAAGCTCATTTGAAAGAGGGTTTTTTAACTATCAAGCTTTAACAGTTGAAGGAAATCTGTCCGATTACAAAATCTTTAACATTAAGCTTTTCATCAAGAATGTGTGCAGTCATGAACGTGCCGCGATGTCGAAAACTAATTGCTTTTAAATCATGTCACTGCCGGTAGAAGCTGCCGTTTTAAATGATCTTTTGCACACTTGTACACAGTGTTGCAAATAGTAAATCGGTAATCCTATGCTTAGGCATTTATTTTAACTAAAATCAGTTTCGTTGAAGCTAGCGCTTAAGCATAGGTTATTGATTAACTATTTGCAACACTGCTTGTATAAAAACATATGAAAATTCTATGTTCTCAGTTAGAAGCTATTTGGTCTTTTGACTTCAAAGTTATTTGAAAAATACTAGTGTACAGAACTTTTGGGTCACCCTGTGGTAAACTTTTTGCTGATACAATGCGCTTTAGAAGTACACCTGAATTTATAGACAAAAATATTATTACTCTGTACATGCAAGACTTAAGTAAGAGCAAACCTGATGAACGACAAAAATATTATAGCTGATATTCTGCATCTGCAGGAACTTGTGCATGTTAAGAAGAAAGACCGCTAAGTGGCTTTCTCTTCTTCTGTATGGTATGACTATCGAAATATTAAAACTATTGTATGTTTGAGTTGGTCGCCAAGAACCGCCTTCCTTCAGGTGTTCAATAAATTCGATTTTTTCCTCAACGAAGTCAACGACACCATAATTGAGGTTAACCGTGAACGACGTTTTCGAGGCATGACAAGCAGTATTTGGAGGTTCCCTTGATTCAGTTATAGTAGGCTGGACTTTTGAGATAGTTATTATGTAAAGTGAGATCATAATTAAAATAGTAAGTATCAGAAGAGCAAAAATAAATTTTTTAAAGAATAGAAGAAGTGGATTTGACATAACATATGCCAGAGTGATAAATGCGTGTCGGTTTGTATCCATGAACCGCAAGCCTATTCGTACACGTGTGGTTTTGGAAGGACTGTCTATGTCTTTGACCGGCGATAAAGCGCGCATGCATATACATGCTTAAGGCGTCCCATGCTCTTGCGTTTACATGTGCACACTCACTAAATGATAGCAAGTCGCAACAGAGCGTCTTATGGGTGACACTTTAATATGCATGCGAATCTTCGATTAATATCAAAACGCTCTATACGAGTTCTCAGTGACAGCATAAAGGCTTTGTTAACGCGTTCCATTTTCGCAACCCTTATCATTCATTGTACAAGGTGTCCCTGATAATTTGAGACTTTTAGAACTTGAATAACTTTGCATAGACCAAACGGATTTATGTAAATTTTTGTTCTTTACAATCCCCGCTCTGGGAGAATGTTTTGGCATAAAAAGTAATGACCCTAAATCTAGGGAGTACCCCTACTATTCAATGTTAGCGCCGGTAGTTTTAGTTACTATTTTTCTTTGCTTTCTTTTGTACCAATCCATTGTGGTGTAGTGGTAGAATTTGCGGCTCTAATGTTCACAGACCTGCTTCGATTTTCGGTTACAGAACTCCTGTTTTCAGTTCTTGCGGTTTCATTTTATCCGTTTTCGTGCAAAAAATTTATTTCAGCTTTCTCGCTACAAATGAAAAAAAGGAAATGCCTGACACGAGGAATCAAACCAAGGCTGTGAGCGTTAGAGCCGCAGACTCTACCACTACACCACAATAGATTGATTCAAACGAAAGCAAAGAAAAATAATAACTGAATTTGCTGGCGCTAACACTGAATAGTACCCCCAAGATATAGGGTCACTAATTTTCATGCCAAAAACATTCTCCCAGGGCGGGGATTGTAAAGAACAAAAATTTACATGAATCCGTTCAGTCTATGCAAAGATATTCAAGTTCAAAAAGTCTCAATGTTTTGGGATACCCCATTTATTCTTGCCCTATATTATGTTATCAAACCGTATTGCATAATTTTGTATCTTATGGCAGGGCTAAAGTAACAGGCAGTGCTTTACTCGTGTAATACAAGTCAACGAGCGGCTCAGAGCGCCGCTTTATTACAGAGCGATGTAATGTGGGATCATTCAAGTAGACATAACATTAATCACTGTCTACTGCATCATGATCGCGCTAGATCCTAGCACATTATTACATGAAACGCCAACTTGACTAGTTCAAGTATAATTAAAATATATCGTAAGCGACATTAGAGCTAGTATACAGGGTACCCTACGGAAATTTCAGCATTTTAATCGTTGCAGATCTGCCAATTTCTTATCGGATCAAGCTCAAATTTGGTACACATGTCTCAATCACTAGCTTAAGAGCTGGGAAACTTGCGTTTTAATTGGTAAGGAATTTCAGGTTTTATGCACTATTTTGTCAGGGTTGGCTTGGACAGTAGTGCAGGGTAGGCTATAAGCCACAAGATATATTTGAAAACAAATAACTCTGATAATACGCAACCGGACTCAATGCGAATTTTCGCTTCTTGTAGAGCTCTCCTTTACTTCTGTTTTTATTTTTTTAATCAGAAAAATTGTTCCATTATTCGTCGCTCTATGTCGCCTTGAAATATGACGAGATTTCGCGCATGCACTAAAGGACAAACTACCTGAGTGTACGCGTATTTGCTTTCTGATAAGAATTCTCCATAGCTACCGAACTATTTCTCACAAAATTCACACACATAGAAAAAAGCTTGGCTTCAAAATGAGTGGCTGCTTGAGACATTCCGATTGTTCTATGATGAGGTATTAAATCACAAAGCGGGAACTGTCCGCATTTTGTCATAATCTGCTTTACTATTAATAGAACAAAAGTTCCTTACCAATCAAGATGTTATATGTGTAGGCATCAAATCAAATGATCCCTAAAGTGATCTGCCACCGACTTGGCCGTTACCGATTTGTAAACGATTACGAACGATCTGTAAGACTGCGTCTCAACGGCCGCAGTCTCTAGGTCAGTTCTCGGAGGCCGCAACTCAATACGCCAGTAGTTACAATGAGATAAATACAAGGCCGTTCGGTGTGCAACTATTCCATATAAAGGATGGGCACACAAGGCCCGGGGTCGGTTAACGGTCGGTTACCATCAGATACAGTTGGCTATTGGTTGTACGTCTTATGACTGTGTTAAGTTGAAGTAGTTGTGAATAGAGAAGAAAACCTCTCCACACATCAAACCTACAATATGAACAGCTTGGAAGTAAGTGACTGAGACGTATCAGTGCGAAATATAAACTTGATTCGGTAAAAACTGGCTGAACTGAAACGATCAGAATACTGTTACATTCACGTGGGTCATCCTGTAGTTTAAATGATGTTATGCCACTTTTAAGAGCTGAGACGCCCGTTCCAATTGCTAGAGTCATTCGAGGTTGGTAGCCGCATTTTCTTATTCTCGTTTGCTCGTGTTAACTTACGCTTACCTAGTTTTTGTTGCTTGAATTCGTTTTCAGTTTAATTTCAGTAGTAAAATTTTATATTCACACCTTTTTCACATTCGGAGGTCAATTTCATAAAACAAATTTGAACTGTATTTACACCAGAGCGCAGATTCATCACCGCGCGCAACTGAATACTCGCCGCTCTGATATAAAGAAATTTTACATTTGCGCTATGAATCTGGCCCTGGTGTCGTCCGTATATGAAAAATGCGTAGTCTCAGATCCAGTGAATTTTTATTGTCAATTATTGTGTTAAATATTCGCTTCCAAAAAGTGCTCACTTGCCACTATAAGACAATTATGTTGTGTGCCGTAAAACCTAGTTTGACAAGTATTACCATAGGTCATTAAGCTATAACATTAAAAGATTTATGCCATTCTCAAATTTACTAGATATTTAAAAATCATTTTGCAAGAGTTTTACGTGAATGTTCCCTTGTATCCTATTCTTGGTGTTCAGAGCAAATGCCAACAAACAGATCGCGCCGGTGACGGCTTATCAGCGAGGAAGTCGGGCACTCTATGGTCACACAAATATTGACATTAGCAACATTCGCATTGCTGGCTTGACACAAGTCTTGCTTAGCATGCGACTTGTGTAGATGTATGACCGCTTGCGAATGGTGTAACATTTCGATTTGAAGTTCCCAGGTTTACATTTGGCTTTAGTAACTTTCGCAATTACTTACTGGCGCTAAGGTGCCTATGTTTGTGTCCGTAGCGATATGCTTCATAACGCTACAGGTTTTCAAAATAACGTAAGTGTGCGCAAAGCGACCAATTCCTTTGCAAAATATTTCTGAGACAGAAACGCATCGATTGGTATGCGCAAATCCCTACATTTCCTTAGGGGTTTTTTGCGGTGACACCGACATAGTGACTCCTTGGGAGAGATACACTATGCTAATAGTCTTATTTTTGTACAATTCCTCATAATTTTTAACTAGTTGCTTTGCATACGTGACATTGATGGGCAAACAGCGCTTAATCATTGCATTCTGTTCAGCAATATCTGACTTGTATGAACAAGCGATAAACAAACGAAATTGCCCTTTGGTGCCCAGGCACAGCAAATGTGATCAACTTTATCTACTAAGTTTAGATTACATAGAAGTAAATGAGATTATTAAGCACTAATTACTCATCAAAGTCATATAATACACAAGAACAAACTAGAAAATTCATAAATAACGATTGAAAACGAAAAATATTAGCATATTATATACTCTTAGTGAAGTCACGATGCTAGCCTCGTCGCGATAAAACCTTAGGAGTAAGTAGGAATTTGAGCATATCCGTCGATATATTCCTACCTCAGGCACTTTTTTCAAGGGTGTTTGGTTGCTGTGCGCACATTTTACACTTCAGAGTACAAAATAAAATTCGGGTATGGGTGCATGCAAATATTTTGTCTTTATTAGGTACGCTTTGAGAGTGTAGCTCCCGTGCACCCTCATATGAATATCTACCCTAGAGCTCCCTTGCTGGTAGGTTGCCTGGAGTGCCTCGCGTTTTTCTCTAAAAGAACCTCAGTGGCCGGTTTTTGACCAATCCCCTATTATGCAAAAGTGAATTTTCGAAGCAAATTGACCTTAAAATTAGGGATGCACGAGGAAACTTATCTTTTCGTTCATATCAGCGTACTCGACAACCCTATTGGTGAATATTTTGTGGCATGCAGAGGCCCATTTTTATGATAATTGATTGGATGGGACGTCGCATAAGACATAGGTATAGCCGGAAGTAAAAGGGTACTTAGTGCGGGCAAAAACTGAATATATTCTTGAATTTTCCCTAACTTATATAGAGCTTGGTTACTTTAGCTAGACTATTACTCATGAAACAAGCAATAAAATAAGTTTTCATATTATTTTGCAGCTCTAAAATAAGGGACTGAATGCATAATATTACAAAACGAAGAAGTATTGTTGGTTTGCAAATAAGAAAGACACCGAATGTTATGATTGTGCTTGTGCGGCAGAAAAGAAAATGAAACTATTGCCGAAAATCACGAAGAGATTTTGCCTAATGTTTACCATCATCGCTTGCAGTTTTTATATTTTTATTCTACTCTACTATTACTGGAGCAATGCGAATGTATTCATTATTTATTCACCTTACCTATGGTCCTTTACTAAAACGCGCCTGGCCCCAGGTAAGCACAACATCGTAGTATTATGATATTAACGCAATGTGCTCATAGAAACGACGTAATTTTTGCAGTTCTAAGTATTTTTCAATTCTTGCAAGCATTATAAGCAAACTGCCTACTTGCTAAACCCAAATAAAGAAACAAAAACACGGATTCCCTGAGTAGAACAGCGACAGAATACATCAGAATAGAGCAGTCGTGTTTTTTAGCTGTTATTTTTATTTCCGAGTGGATGGTACTAATTAACGGATTAACGGATTTCAAACTGGAGTAAATCAATAGCCTGATGATGCTTTAAGAGTTTGAATTAAAAATATTCAAAATTCAGAGTGTCAGAATTACAAAAATATGTTTAACTTCCTCATATTTTTGAAGAAATTAAAATTTCTACATAGGTCACCTCTTATGCAGTTTCAAAATTTCGGCCTGTTCATGTTAAACTATTACCGCTGGGTCTCCCGAAATACTTGGTACTTTAATCGGGCCACTTTTACCACGAGATCCAAGGCTAATGTTCAATTTTATGTTCGAATATGCAGGGTTTTCCATTAAAAAAAACAGGCGACATAGCTTTTGAAAGCGGTAGCGCACACGGCCCAAATATTAACCGTATAGTGTCCTAGTATGGGGCTTCAAGTGGGCAGAGTTCAGGTTTTTTCCTTTGCAAATTGTCTTTAGGGGAACCCAAAATGTGCAAAAAAAGGGCCTTCAATGGGAGCTAACTTTAGAGGGTCACTGTAAAGCGAAGAGTTGAGATAGTGAGCTGATTTTTGGGTCAGGGATAGTCCACAGAATTGCGAATGTTTTCCGAGAAAATCTTTGCAATCGGCCAAAATAGCCCCATTGACCGAATTTTGGCAGATTTTTGGGCACTTTTTCGGGTCCCGCAACGACAGTTTGTAAAGGAGGCGGCCCAAACTCCGCCCGCTTGAAGCCTCATACTAGGACACCATACAGTTAAAATTTGGGCCATGAGCGCTACCGCTTTCAAAAGTTATGTCACCTGTTTTTTTATGGGATACCCTGCAGAATTGTTTCATTTTTCATCCTTGTATTTACTCAATGAAAACACAGTAACCCAAAACGAGCCCAAAAATGAAAGCAGTGATGAAGAAAGTGTCTTCAATGTTGTATGAAATTAAAATGTGAATCAATTCCAAGAGACTGTAATATCGTTGTGAGACTCTGTGAGTGAGCGCCTATTTTTAGAATTCGTTTTGCATAGCAAAATAATGCGTTAAGTCAGTCCATCGGTCATTGTGTCTGTCAAATGTAACCAATTATCGCTAATCTCTTTGCCTTTTTATTCATTTACCTCCTTTTGTTTAATCTCTCAATAAAATAACACGATGGGTCTGATTTCAGTCTACCACCCTGGGGGCTGTTGTTAATTGTTAAGTCGGGCCAAATTAAAACCTCTCTGTTTAAGCATTAATAAAGGAAAGAGAACAAGTGATGGAAAAGCTGCTTTGCTCTAATACGAATACATATTATCTTTTATAACATACGTAGAATAGCATGAAGTCTCTAAATTTGCTATCCTTTGAACAATTGTCTTTGATAGTCTATGACGCTAGTTTGGTAACATTTTATGAGAAATATAATTGTATCCTTTATAATTAGCATACTTTCCAACAACCAAGGACACGTTTACCATATGCATTTAAAATGGCATCTATATTGTTTAATTCGAGGAGGGTCCCTAGATCAAGTGAAAATGGTGTCAATCAAGTTTAACCATTGCAGATCAATCTTGTTTTCAATTATCGATTACAAACGGAACAACTCAGATCACTGCAAGTCTAGAGAGGTATGGATCACCTAAAAATAATTTCACGCACCTGTCGAATTCCTATGCCATAATAGCGACTGATCATCATGTAGAATATCTGTTCCCCGTACCAATTGTAGCATTGTCTTGGCGAAAACTTGGCGTCAATTCATTGATAATACTTATTGGAACAAGGAAACTATACGAATGCGATCCAAAATTATCTTTTATTCTTAAATCTATAGAAGATCTTCAACTCGAACTATATTTCGTTAGTTCACATAATACGGACACTTTTACTCTGGCACAGACTGCACGCCTGTTCGTTGCTGGATTCGATAATTTACCACTAAATGAATCAGCAGTTTTGATCACCGTCGATTCAGATATGGTCAGCTTTAAGCCAGAAGAGCATATTCCAAATATCAATAAAGGAGAGCAGGTATAAAAGTTTTGTAAACTATTGAAAATTGTCTTAAATATTGACTTAATACAGTGTGTTGCAAAATTATAGCCGCACCCCCAAAATGGGTGTTTTAGGCGTTTCACTAAAAAACCTGTACCTAATTTTTGCACGACGTTATTCAGCGGGTCTGAAAACCATAGAATTACCAAGATTTTCT
>NIUQ01002816.1:0-20454 GCA_002796945.1 Plectus sambesii
AAAGATTCCTTCAATCTGTCGAAGCGGTCACTCTGATAACTGTGACCATTTTCTGCTTAAGACGCCAGACATACTATTTTCCCTTTGCGGGCGATGCATAACTTTCAATAAGGCTACCTCTTTGTGAGGAGAAACCACTTAATTTTCTCTGCGCATGCTACATTTAGAGTACTACTATTATTTTGCTTTTTATTTCAGTGCTCCGTCATCGTTTGTATATCCGTTTGAACGAGGAATTGAAAGAAGACGACGTAGTGCTGCTCAGTACACACTTCTGAGCACCATCTCGCTAGTTCCATCGCCAAATACGAGGTCACCGATGTTCGCGTGTGCACCACGTTGTGATCTGACTCGAAAAGAGCTTTTTTTGTTGCCAAAATGACCAAACCGATGCCACTTATTCAGTTGCTCAACGATGCGTCTTATGAAAATTGAGTGCCTTGATGTTTACTTTTTACGACTGTTAGCTTTCTATGACTTCGTATTGTCGATTCCACGCTAATGATTCCCGCTGCTTTATATTTGTGTTTGATTGTTGAGGCGGCGTTAAACGGGAGTGAACTGGGAAAATTGGTAAGGCCATAGTATCATTTTGTGGTATTCATCATTTTTATACCCTTCTTTTTATTTTGAATCTCCAAAACATCAGATGGCCGAGTTTAGACACATCTTTTTGGACTTTCGTGCGTATTGTCACAATTCTACAGCGCGCCATTCCACAAAGTGGAGTCATTTCGATAAGAGTACAAACAAAGCTTTCACACATAGTCGGCAACAATAATCAACCTCGGAATAACTTCAATCAACTCTCATTTTTGAACAGTTCTACGATTAGAGCAATAAGAAACTGTGGAAGTAAGCAGAACTTGGGCATATACGGTAGTTGAGACATTTTTGAATGTAGTTCTACTGTAGTATTGATGTGTAAGACATATTGCAATCAGTTACTTTTATTTCGCTCGAACCACTACGTTGTTCGCGCCGTATGTTAAGCGTGCTCAATGTGATTATCCAATAAAATGTCTGGCGAGTTTGAAATATTTGATGGTTAAAACTAAAAAGATTTTGTTCATTTAGCTTATTGACTGCCTTCGGAGTTTGTTTGTATGCTTGAATCGTTCTAATTGACAAGTTGTATTGATATTCGTCTGACTTATCTTTGCGAGTTGCGACACCAACATGTCTTGGGCGCAGAGTTGGTAGGTGACGATTGCTGCTTGAGTTGAATTGTTTACGATGATTACCACTTTTTCACTCTTATAATAACATTTTATCATTAATGACTATGAACCGATGTTTATCTTTCTGCCAAATTGTTCAACTAAAGTGCATTATAGTGAATGAATAAGCATAGATGAATAAAATTGAAAATGAAATTTGCAGGAAGCCAGTGGCTGGTAGTGGTAGTGACAACGCGCTGGACGCGATACCGATGCCCCCCGAGCCGGCACCTTCAACGGACGAGGGCGGCACTCCGACGTCATCAACGAATGCCCAGAACACCGCTTGGGCGAAGGCTCAACAAGCGTTGCAAAGTTGCGGCGCCGTCGGCGCTCCCCGTCCTCAATCATCTCAGCAGCAAAATCAATCTAGTCTCCAAGAGACAATGATGAGCTACTACCCTTGGATGTGCGTTGGTTGATTTGTTTTTTAAACCCCTTTTCTCCGAGAATGTCGCAGTGAGCGTCTTGGTCCATAAATGGGGCTGCTTAAATGATGTTGCGTTAAAAGCTGATCTTCAAATGGATCTTCATTATTTGATAGCGCTTTCGTTTCTCGTAGCCTTTCTATGTAATCTAACCATAGTAGTTTAATTTTCGCGTCTGTAGTTAGATATCAGGCGTCAGCTATTAACGATTCGACACATCATTTTTGATATGTATGAATAACTGTTGGTCGTTTCAGGGCTCAATATGGCATCGGTATGCCCAGTCAATCCGTTTTCGCGCGTGCCCCGATAAACACCCCGCCGTGGATGCCACCGCCTCGTCCGCAGTACGGGGGCGCCGCTACGCTGCAACAGCAACAACAGGGATATAACCGCGCGCCGTACAGCGATCCTCGCCCCTCCGCACAGTCGCATAGCACAGCAACAAACGCATACGGTACACCGCAATACACAGCGAACAATGCAGCCAATCAGGGCAACAGTTACGCGCAGTCGATGAATAATAGTGCGGCGAGCGCTCAACAGCGCAGCGAGCTGCGCCCCCATGTGCCCCCAGTTGGTGTCGTTCAGCCGCGATTGGCGATGTCGCCGGCTGCGGCTCGAGCTGCGTCTATTGCCTCTAGATTTTCCGCTCCTCCGTCTTCTGCTCTTCCGTCTTCTGCAAGAGGAGGACATTTTGGCGCCGGTCGCGGCGGCTCCTTTACCAATCGTCTCCCTTTCCGTCCCGCCAAAGGCTCCGCCTCTGGTGGAAACATGGAACCGCTTGGAAGTGCCCGATTAGCTGCCTCGTCCTCTGGTCCGTCCACCTCTGCGATGCACGAAGAGAGAACTACTCATATTCGATCCTCACCATTTGCGAACAATAACAACTCGCCGAGAAACAATCTGGGCAAAAAAAAAGAAAAAGGAGGAGTNATGCACGAAGAGAGAACTACTCATATTCGATCCTCACCATTTGCGAACAATAACAACTCGCCGAGAAACAATCTGGGCGCCGAGCGAGAAAAAGGAGGAGTTCCCGATGGCGTGCCGTAAGTTGATCGTTTTTACTTGTTCTATTGTCTAATAGTAAATGTTCGCCGGCGTGGATATAGATAAACAGAGTGATTAGCGCAAGATTCGGCTCAAATTTAGCCCATCTTAAAATTATTTGATTTTTTCGAATGCTCGATAAGAACGTCGCATATGTCCTATGTGTCTTTCGGACAGGGTTCCTGTTGTACAGTAGCCGTATTGATCCGCGACTGCCTCGATTGCGGCAGTGCGTCAAATGGAAAAATTCTTTTTTCATAAACTATTTTGCTTCAGCAAATACATCGAGCGAGCGTATATGGCCGTTAGCGGGGACGACGAGAAGAACAAAGTGGAGAAGTATCTGAAAGAAAAGCTGACGCCGTTGCTGGAGTCGGGCGCGGCTTGGAACGTCGACTGGAATACTGAACCGCTGCCAAGCGATTGCAACTTTGAGCTGAAAGCGGCCTGGACTCCCGCCAGTCAGCTTCGTCAGCACCAGCGCCCTGCTCGTGGAACTTTTTCCGGAGGCGGCCGCAATTTATTCCGTGATGGCGGAAATAAACGCGAACGGTTAAGATCAAGGTCTGTACATGTAGCTTTGCAATTAAACCGCCAATCCATTTTCTGAGCATGCGCGCGAGTGAGTTTAATCCTATTGCAAACAATAATGCTCGTTTGAACAAAGAATTTCGCACTAAAATGTATCTTTGAGTGCGGCGAATTAAACAAAAAAATTTATTTCTAATAATTCGTTTTTTATTCTACTCTATGATTTAAAAGTGTGCGCGTAGACCTGTGTATGCGGTAATACGCAGCATTGAGTGATCAACAGAACCAATATAATTGACTCTAACATGTTTAATATATTAATTCAATCTTTTTGCAACTCTCGCTTGAATTTAAGCTACACTGTTAAATAGAAATACATTATTTCAATTCCTCACTTTTTATGTCATTAAATATTTTTACATTCAACGATATCTTAAGCCTATTTAAGTTGGCGGACAGTGTTGGTAGTAATGGATTTCTGCCTACACGCTCACTACCGACTGTTCATTCAGAACGGTGTAATACAGAAGCTTTATCTGGCGCTAGTTGTTCAGTCAACAATGCAATCGTTTCAAAAAAAGTTATACTCTCAACTAGGGTAGTTTAGTCCGTTATGAAGCACAGCGCTGAGTATCATTTAAAATATCTTAACGAATTAATTCTGTTACGGGTCCATTTTTTACCTTTCTTCTAAGATTATTTAAAACGATTTCAGATCGCCACGGGGGTCACCGACCCGTCGACCGAGGCGAGACAGCGAGGACAGTGGTCATTCTTCGCCTCCTTCGGAGCGTAGAAGACGACGAAAATGGTCGCCCGCTGCTGGGCGCGCCGATGACAGCTCGGCCAGCGAAGACGCCGCGTCGAGACATTCCTCACAGGTACTAGCAAGTTGCGTGTTCTTACGATTTTTGCGCCAGTTGTCTCTTTTCAAAGACAGCTTAGGAATTGCTTAGAAGGAGAACGTAATAATAAGTTATTTTTGTGTAAAAGATATGGTCAAGTGAACAAACTGCGGTAACTTCACTGTATGCTAGGTGTGGGAGAGGATCGTTTGTTGCATAGCCTATCTTGCTAATGGTCGGATGCGAAATGGCGCTTCGTTGAACTGACCTATCAGTGATTTGCTTATATTTTATAAGCGAAATTCGCTGATTCACAACGAAACAACTCTTCAATAATACAATTGTGTTGGCAAATTTATTCGATCAAAAACGGTCGTATTTGTTTAGGCGACGGTGTCATCGCCTCCTTCCTCCCTCAAGACGAAAAAGAAGCAAAAAGGAAAGAAGGAGAAGGGGAAAAAGAAGCAGCAGCTCCAGTTCTCGCTGGGTGGTGATATCAGAAAACAGGAGGCGATGAAGAATGAACGCGCCCGGCGCTTCGCCAATAAGGTACTTTCTTTAAAATATCGAATGTCACTTTATTTTACGAATCAAAAAGCGAAATTTGGTTGAAAACCAGTAAGCATATCCATTTGGTAGACTACTGAAGCGGCCAAGCTGCGATGACTGGAGGTATTTTGGTGGATTTTTTCGGCTCGGCGGTTTATAGCGTCAGATACGCATCGTGTAGCGGCTTCCGGTGCTTCATGTATCACATTTGATGACATTTCACCCCGTTTTAATAATGCTGTTTGAAAAGATCGCTCATAAAGTGTGAAAACTTGCATCAGGCTGTCGCTCAGTATCGCACCGCAAAATTGAAGCATAAAACGTACCATTTTGCCTAATATTACCCGTTTACAGGCCGGTAATTTGACGAGACGACAGCCGCAGCAAAGACCGAGAGTCGTCGCCAGTCGACTAAATCGCCTAGCTGGGATGGACGACGGCGATCTCTTCTCGCTTTGCTACAAACCCCAATCCGGCCACGACGAGGTCGTCGACTATTCCATCTACAACATTGTGGGCACTTGCGAAGACATCGAGAAATCTTTCTTTCGTCTCACTACGGTACGCCAAACTTTGAATCTCTGTTTAGGACGAGAGGCTTTGTAGTGGAATTCGCCGTAGTGCATGATAGTTGTACAGTTTTATCCTCGATAACGCAATATCGTTATTATTGCAGTCTTGATTAGAATGACGAGTACAGCAATGTTGATGGCGAGTTGTGCGACGTTGTGATGCAGTCCCTTTGATCGGGCCGCGGGGAGCTATGCATCATTTTTCAGCTGTTGTTTGGCGGCGACGCGCGTTTATAAACTAGTTCACGTTCCTAGTTGAGGCAGATACGGCTGCCTCCGCTCGCCAGTACGTAAACATAGAGAGAAAGATAAGAAAATGTAGGACCCATTCACTCGAAGATAAATGCCTTGATTGTACGATACAGTATCTTACAGACAGCTTTTTTCAGGCGCCCGACCCGAGTCAAGTTCGACCGCCGAGGGTGCTGCGAGTCGCCTTGGGTGTTGTTAAGAAGCGCTATAAAGAAAGTGGCGACTATCGCTACGCTTCCGATCAGCTTAAAAGCATTCGACAGGATTTGACGGTACGTTTCGAACCTTTTATTCGTCATGTCAACAGTACTCATATGCTGAATGTTTACTAGTTTTGGAGAGATGAAATGAATTATGAGCCGTAAGTGACGAATATGTTTCAGATTCAATGCCATCGCACAGAATTTACGATCGCGGTGTATGAGATGCACGCGCGGATAGCGCTGGAGAAAGGCGACCGCGAGGAGTTCAACCAGTGTCAAAGTCAGTTGAAAGTCCTCTACAAAGAAATTCCCGACTCCCCCTCCGAGTACGAGTTCACCGCCTACCGCTTGCTCTACTACATCTACATGGAGAACACAATGGGTTGGTGTCTTTTTATTTCTCGCACTTTACTTTCTTGTCTAAGCGCAAATTCCTGTTGCGACTCCTCAATAGGGGTGGAGAGTAAATTTATGTAATTAGTATCATTTTTCGTTTAAAAATGTTGAATGACTACTTGTGTTATATCGCATTACCTTAATGCGCTCCTTGATGCGGTCGCACTGTGTGGCCAACTTTCAGTCGGATGACCTAATTTTCTGAATCAATGGCCCAAGACGAAGATTTCCGTAACAGTATTCATGGTCAGTTCAATTGCGGGTCGATTCAACTCAGCGTCCCTAATTCCTTTGAAACAAAACTCCGCAATTCTTTTCTCGAGTTTTCCAAACGCATTAACATCTGACACACTGTTTGAAACGAAGTGTAATCGTTAAGACGCATATCACGCCAGCTTGTTTATTAACAGATATCACAACGCTGATCAACGATTTGACGCCGAGGTCGAAGGAGGATTCGACGATTGCTTTCGCATTAGCGGTGCGGCGCGCCTGGGCATTGCAGTCGTACCATCGGGTGATCAAGTTGTACGGGAAAGCGCCGCGTATGTGCTCCTACGTCATGGATCTCTTCCTCGATCGGGAACGAAAGAGCGCGCTCAAGAAGATGCTTACTGCGTATGTTTTTTTCAAGTTATCTCCGCTTCTTTTTGGCTCTGCTCTCAAATCAGTACAGCACAGACCCCGTCCGTCGCACTTCAAATTATTTGCATCTTATCCCATTTGCCGGTTGTTTTATTGGCAGTATCGGCATTTGTTTTTGATTCTTATCCCAACCAATTGCGTTAAAACATGTATGCATTATCTGCTTGTCAGTCTTTTGCTTTGCCACTTGGCGAGAACATTTAATGCCGCCCTTTACTGATGCTTTTGCACGCTACTGGTTCCCCACAGCGATAAGCGCAGGACCAAAAAATCTAAACGCTCTCTACTGCTTAGACACGTCTCCTTTTGCTTTTATTATTGCCATTTGCCAGTCTGTACTTTGCATTGCTATCAATCGCTGCAACACACGCCCTGCTATTGACTTTGTGATGAGAGCGCTGCCGCTTCAGATATAGACCGACTGTGCCGGTGGCGTTTCTGTCGGAGCAGCTGAGCATGACCGAAGGGCAGCTAGCCGACTGGCTGACGAACCTCGACATTAAACCGATGGACGAAGACATTTCCAAGATCGATTGCCGTTTGTACGCAAACGCATCTATTGTATGATGTTGAGTGTCATATATGTCTCATGATCGTTATGATAGCTATTTTTTCTGATGTCCGTTTCGCCGTCGCAGTGGACTATTTGCGTAAAATCGATTCGACTGTCAACGCTTCGCGAACTGATGATAGACGCGCATCCATTCGGACGGCATAGAACTGTTTATCAATGACTTTATGACGACGTTTTGGAATGTGTCGCGTCCATATGTCAACGCTGACTGATCGTTGGTAGCAGGAAAGAGATACGGTACTGTGAAAGGGTTAATGCGTGCCGTAGAAGTAGTCGCGCAACGCTGCAATCGAGTCGAGGCGTTAGCGTAATTTATGAACATCAGCTTCGCACGGCATTTGGGTGAAAAGGTAAAACGACAACGACAAGATCATATCACACGCAACCATGGGTGAGAGTGGGTGGGAAGCTCTTAGCTGGCATGCACACCGACCGTCTTGGGTAGCTGAACAGGCGGTCTAGGGAATATCACATTGACCGAAGACGGGAGACTTGGTATGTGGGTGTTAGTACGGACTGAAGCGCTTCGCCAGCGAGTGCTCCGCGGCCAACTTCGCCGCCGCCGGGCTTAGCGCGTGCTGCTGGAAGCCACCAAAAAGCAGCGTCGGCAATCCACCCGTCTGCGCCATATACATCGACGGCTGCAAGTGCTGCTGGGGTGAGCGCGCTGGGAGACTCATAGGTGAGGTGGAGCAGCCCATGCTGGAAAGAAAATCGGCGTAAGCGGGGACGTTTCAGAAAATAACAAATATTAGACCCTTCTTCACAGAGACGACGTTTAAATTCCCGCCGCAACAACAGCGGGCTGTCGCACGTATAGGACGTTTTGAGTTAGCTTAAGGGCATGATATAGTTGCACTGGCGAAATGATTCTGGCCGCCAAATTCATATGCACTATGACAAGTATATATATAACCTAAGATATTGATAACTCGTCGTCAAATCGGCCAGAATTATTTCACCGCTACAAACTATATCACGTCCTTAACAGTAGCTTTGCGGGGGTGCGAATTTTACAGAATTGGCAGCAAGGGAAGTTGAAACGTCGCTCTGTGAAGGAGGTAATTGACAATCAATGATTAGGAGGACAACGCGTGGGGGTAGGCGACGCAGTGTGGGCGGTTAGGGGGTACATCAGGAATCATACGAATAGGCGACACGATCACCACACACAACACGGACTCGTAAGGGAAAAGCGTTTTCTCCTCGCCTCCTGTCGGCTGCGTATTGCTGTGATAAAAACACACTTGAAAACCGAATCGATGTCCCACCACCCTATTCGATTCAGAACCAAACTCGTCTATACCAATTATGGCATTCGCCGAAATGCGATCAAATTTTCTGTCATAAAGGCATAGGTGGTTTTTGATGAAAAGCTTTAAAGAACTATAATTTCAATTGACTACTACTGTTCCCTACAAAAATGAGAACTGAACTGATATATACATAGATTTTTATGGATATCGACTCGGTGTTCAAATGATCATCTCTGGTACGTAAACCCGCGAGTGCGCTGTTAACAAGTTGTGATTGGCGCGCACGATGGCACAATCACTGTTCGGAAAGCAACTGCCACAGTACCGTAATCCTCCCGAGTTTGTGCACCGCGAATAAATACATTATTGCAATGACAACAAAGCGAACATCAACATATAATTATTAATGACAATAATAGTAATAATATGCCTCAACAATAATAACTTTGTCGATTCGCAACAAAAAGAACTCCTAGACTACGAAATAGTACAGTCGCACGTTTAGGCATTTGATACCGCATGGTCGATAACTGCACAACAGTAGAACGACACGAAGAAAACACAGCGATAACAGCACACAAATTTCGTCGAGAAAGCAGATTCTGAAAAAAATGCACGAAACAGAAGATCTATGGACACGATGAGTTTTGGCATAGTTTGTGCTCTGTTTACTACATAGATTGCTTTGAATAATCACGCGCTGCACGCTCATAATATCAGCACATTTAGTTGTTGTTCGATCTATCACACGGTCCCGACTTAATCTGACAACGGACAACAAAGAATAATAATAAAATAGTCTTATAAATAGTTTCAACAAAACAGCGTAACAAGCCGAGTTTGCTATCATGAGAAATCTTATGCTTTGCATAGTTCGCGCACAGCCCGCCTGCATTGCGTACGAAACGGTGGAGACACATTACGACAACCGGTCTCGGACGATACTCCGCAACACTGCTCTTTCGAAACTGTTCCGTGTTAAATTATTGACATTTGCCGCTAATAACTAACTGCTTAGGTATGGATGCAAGCCGAGCCGATCCACTCGACCCTCAGCTATAGCGCGCTCTTATAAGCTCTACTTTGCCTCAGGGTCATTTAAGAATGCATATTCATTGTTGGCGCTTAATTTAACAGCGACGACAGTTCCATATCTCCAAAATAGCTGCTCTGCTGGCAGAGTATCGTTTTAAGACGCGCACATAACGAACAAAATTTGTGCCGCCAATGAAATTCGCGCAAGTGACACAACGAGCACCCAATCACCGCGCCTCCGCCCACACTGCTTCGCTGCTCGGAGACGGTGCTGCCCGGCGCGCCTCACACTCGATAACAACAACCCCGAAGGGAATGGATTACTTTCGACGAGCATACCGACTCGAACGTTAGCTGGCCACGGCGCACACGGCGGCTGCGCAGCTCAATTCGACAACGACAATCCGCCTCGCATCGGGCTAGACAAACTTCGATTGCCTCATGTTTTCGATGGGCCGACTCTGCACCCCTCTTTTTACAAGTTCAGGACCCACTCAAATTATGGGCTAAAGAGACGGAACCGGAGGGCTGGAATTCTTTTTGCTCTTCACTAAAAATCTGATCCCCTCGGTTCGTAACAACACTTTAATGGGTTTACAATAGAGAGTATCACTGGTGGGCAAACGTAAGTCGGCGTAAGCTAGCCCGATGTTGACTCGAGGAAGAGAGACACGCCCAGCTGCACGCGACCGCCACGCGCATGCGACTAGAGAGAGAGAGACAGAGAGAGACAGAGAGACATGGAGGACACCACCGTAACCGCGGCAGACGCAGAGCTCAGGGGGCGTTCGTGTGGGGTGCTGCATGGGCGGTGGCGCCAGCGGCGCCCCAATATTGCGCCTGGGGCATGACCGTGGCCGGCGTGTAGGTGGGATAGCCGGTAGTAGAGGCCGGAATCGCTGCCCACCTCGTGTTCACTGCCAGGTACTGCTGGCCAAGCGCGTGCGCCAACGCGGCGTTCTGCTCGGCTGCGCTGCTCTTCCCAACTGCCGACGCGTCGTGTCCGTTGCTCCCCGCCGATCCGTTCGTCATCGCTCTGCAGCAACGGACCGTTCCATCGGCAACTACTTCCCCGCATATGGAAGACGTTACCCAGGTGGGAATGTATCCTCATTTCATCCCTTCTTGGCCTCGGTACATTTCTCATGAGAAAGCACCCCTGATCAGTTACAATCAAGCCACTTTAAAAGATATTCGCTGGCTGTCGAGCGCGGTTTCGTTATGTAAACCCTCCTCTTCTAGAGTTCTAAGATGGGCCAATGGTCCCTTCTCCCTGATGGAGCCAACTGTTTTTTCTTCTTCCCATTTTGCGGCGTAATTGCAATAGGGAGCAAATGATATCAGCTGTCCCCCTCCCACTACGTCTTACGTAATCATCTGTAGAAGTTCGCCAATAGAGCAAGCGACAGGGCGTCAACGAACTGCTCGCTCACCTCAAATCCTGTCCCTTGGCCATAGTCGTTTGCATATTCAGCTCGCCAGAACTGGACATCATCGGCTGACTAACAGCTTGGAACGGCTGGTAGGACATGAGACCTCCAGGAACGCCGCCGAATACTGCTGAAACAATCTACAGGTGCTCCGACGCGGATGCCCTCGGATCGTACTGTTATCTAACATGACTGTAGACTATCGTATCTTTAAATGACAATTAAATGGAGTGATAATTTTAATATGGAATGACATAGTAACAAAGAGCGTGTTTCGGGATTGAAGGCAGCCAAAGCGCCCAAAGTATACGGTAGTCTACTGCATGTGAGTTAAGCCCAAATCTGATTGTGAAAGGCCGTAGGGCGACGAAGAGAGTGCTGCGCAAGCGATCAAACAGACGAAAACGTACGAAATAGTTGGCTACCTGCCGCGTGAGGGTTCATTCCAGGCACGGTTTGCAGAAATTGATTGGCGGCAAAATGAGGGTGAAGTCTGGTCAGCTGAAACGACAAGAATGCAGGGAAGAACGCACAAGAGGAATGGACACATGCACTGCGCTAACTGCTCAACAACGCCGCTCGGCCCCGGCCCAGCGGCGCCATCTCTCATCGCAAGTGAACTACGTAGCGAACGAGAGGTAAGCAATAAGGCCCATCACAGAGACAACACGCTGAAGAAGTTGATGCCACAAAAAGTACTTTGTGTCAACATAGTCAGAGTGAAGATGGTGGTGGTATCGTTTTGCGACTTTCAAAAATGGTGTTCTGCTTTGAAAAAGAGTTTGGTGCCAAAAATATTGCCATTTTGCGAAATAGATTAATGACTTTACGAGGAACTTTATCGGGCTGCCGCAGTTATGGAATTTGCAAGCGTTTGCGCGCCCAAAAGCCAGGTCCTTGAGCGTTTAAGATGCGCAAAAATATGCGGATTTTGACATAATCTACGCGACGAAACAAGCGCCCAACGTAGTTTCTTGCACGGAAACGCGAAATTTTTCTCTGTGTCGGGCCAAATCGGTCAAGAGTGGCATATTGGCATGTGACTGGGACAATCACAAGTATTGATTCGCATGATTGGGTCCTGGGGCGTTGCAGACTGTTTTATAGGTAACGGCTGTTGTCGGAAATGACTGATACTGGTGCGAGAGGAGTAGGAAAGCAAACAAAATGAATGAGCGAATTGTGTGACTGTGTGTAGGTAGGAGCGGCCAGGTACAGTAACCAGGCGACATAGCGAGCGCTGCACGGGAGAATGAGAGAAGCACATAAACCATATACTCCTTGCCATTCACTGCGGTGACCTTACCATCGACGTACGCATTGCACTTCCTAACATCCCACTGCGCCACTCGGGCGAGCATTATATTCATGGTCTACTGCACTTTCCCCCTTCTTCCCTCCTTCCCCCCGGTCCTTTATAGCAAAATATGATTAGAATATATATCGGAAACGGTGGATATGTCGAAATGTTGGATTAACGAGTATTGCTTCCGGTAGACGTGCAATGCTTATGTACGTCGAAGTCGCTAGGAATGAGATATGGTATCACCGCTTAGTCGTGAGCGGTTCAGCTCGACGAAAGAAGGCAGAGAGAGATAGGACTGACCTCGTTGGAGCTGAGATGACCGAAGGTCTGTTGGCCGTACGGCCCCATCGTCGGCTGCATCATGGCTTGCTGTTGAGCTGCGGCTGCGGCGGCTGCGGCTGCTGCCGAACTGGCAAGAAGCAGCGGGTTGAAGCTCGGTTTCGGACGGTAGGGAATGGTTGCACCCTTCGGAGGCGCCTGAAAAAGGAACAGTTGACGTTGCGGCGGCGGCGGCGGCGCTTATCGCTCTACGTTCTCATAGTTACTATACTGCAACGTGATTGACCAAAAATCAAAGCTAACTACGTGTGAGTTGACTGTATCTTCTCAAGTGATCATTGGCGAATGTTACTGATAATAATAAATATAATTGCACATAATATTGGGTTTAAGGTAATTAAATCAGCAATCTACAGAATATAAGTCTCGTAAATGCAACTAAAACGAGGGCATAAATGAATAGGTTTCAACAAGTGAACTGTCATTACCTCGAGGAGAATCTGACATATCTGCTGCATACAGAGAATAATAGCGTCAGCTGTGCCCGAAATAGTCACGGCGCGCTCGGTCGAACTCGGAAGCATCTCACTTGCGACTTGAATGGACGCGCCGGTCGCCTGAAAACAGTCGATCGTTGAAGAATAGACGAGCAAGTAGAATGTATGGAATCTCACCTCGCGAATCTCCTTAATTTTGGAACCGCCCTTGCCAATCAGCGACCCACACTGAGTGGCTGGCACGATCAAACGCATTGTAATAGGCGGCTTCGGAACGCTGTTCGGCAAGGCTTGCATGTCCTGCATCAGCAATGTGTGAGTACGCGAGTCATTTTGCGGTTAAAGCGCAGCAACTCACTTCCTCGAACTTTTTGCAGATCATGGAGAACGCCTTATTGATGGTGTCGGTGTTGCCCGTGATCGTAACGATGCGCTCCGGACATGAGCCGTCCGAAATGTTGATCTTGGCCGCGCTCTCGTCACGGATCAGTTTGATATGGTCGCCACGCTTGCCGATGATACTACCCACCTCCTACAAAAACTAACATCACTAGGCGGCGTTATCATTCGCGCGGTGGCATGCTCGACGCTCTCAATCGGGCTGGAGTCCGCGCTACTAGAGCACTACTACCTCGCTCACAACGACGATCATGTGACCATACGAATTTCCGACGCACTAAAGAGCTATGGGGCACGTAGCGGCTCGGCCAGGACGCATAACCAAAGGGACACTATCATCGCTTGCATAAACAGTCTATCGAAAGTAACCACGATTGATCAGATATTTCCGTAAATTATCACACAAGCAGCCAGAAGCTGTGAGGAGCCCAGAGGAGCCTACTACTGATACAATAGGGAAATGTCGCTCGTCAAATATGANTCAGATATTTTCGTAAATTATCACACAAGCAGCCAGAAGCTGTGAGGAGCCCAGAGGAGCCTACTACTGATACAATAGGGAAATGTCGCTCGTCAAATATGAAGTCTTACCTTGCCCTGCATTAACAGGCGAACTGTGAGAATGACTGAGAGATGTGGAGCTTCTCCGGGTTTGGAGCCCTGAGGCGATCCGCAGTTGGAGCCGAGCGCATCGTCGACGGCTGAGTACAAGTCGTGCGGCTGACCGACGGCGTCCATGGTCGTCAGCTGGAGGGAGTCGTTGCTGTGAGGCGGCGGATGTGCGACTGGCCAGGAAGAGGGCGGCGGTGATTGGTGAAGGAGAAAGCTGTGCAGTGACGAAGAGACGACGGGGTAGCTCGGGGGACAGTACGGTTGGTAGCCGCAGCTGCTGAAGCCGTCTGGTGGCGGTCGGGGGCGCGGGCCGGGAAAGGATGGGTTGACGACAACCTGCAAGCAAACGCACGCTGCTAAATGTCGGCTCGTCTAAATGTCGGCTCGTTAGCGGCCCGAGCGCCCCGGCGGCCGGCTAGTCCGGTTCCGGTCGAGTTGGCAGACAAAGGGACGGGGTGGGGACGAATAAGCGGTCAGCGCGCGCCCGGCCCCAACTGTAGGCGCGGACAATAATACGATCAGTGGTGATAATCGCGCGGACGTCGGAAAACAACTAACTAATCGTCGGGGCGGTTTGATTCGATTGGCTTCGTCAGGCGGGCGGCCGGTCGACGCTGCCCGTGGACGACGGAACGACAGACTCGAAGATTAGCAACGGGGAAATAATGAGATCGCCGGCCTAGGGGATCGTGGCCGGTCGGGAACCGTGGGACCTCGTCGGTATGCTCGGCGGCGGCGGCGGCGGCCGACGACCGCTCGGACAAAGTACATACGGCTGCGGCCGCTCCCGTCGTCCTCCTCTGTCCTCCTCCCGCCGGCACATCGCGCTAATTAGCGTGCTGCCAAGCCTTCGCTCGTGGTGCGCTGAGCTGCAGCACTCGCACAAGAAATTGATCGCTGCTGTTTTACTCAAATCGCAATCGAATCAGCGGCTCAGGAAGGCCTGGCTATGAACAAGCGGGCGGGGGCGCCGACCGCCGCCGCCGCGTCGATCCGTCCCGAAGCAGGCGCCGGTCCAACACAAAAGAAATTCGAACGTTTTCGCATGGTATTGGCGGCGACGTTGCGGCGGCCAACGAGCGGTGACAAGACTAGCGGTCGGGTGCTAACGCAAGGGTGCTAAGTGAGACCCGATAAAGACGCCGATCGAACAAAGCGCCCAAAGCGCCCGTGACGACCGCGCCGGCTAGCGACCCTCGTCGTCGTCGCCACCACCGCCGCCGCTGCCGCCGCCCCCAACACGAACGGCACCGGCGATCACGCCGGCGGAAACGGCCGGCGCCACCAAGCGGACGATCGTTTAGCACCGGCGCTCGGCCATTCCGTCACAATCAATATGCAGATCGGCCGTCGCGCCCACTTGACAGCCGCGTAATGAGCACGTCTTATTGGTCGCCGACGAGTGGCCGGACCTGGGCAAATGGCGCGAAATTAGGCGAATCAATTTGTCCAGATTCACCTCTCTCGCGTCTCGCGCGCGCCTCACACAGCTGTCGAGCGGACGGCGCGCGCGAAAACATGCCCGCCCGGAAACAACCCTACCCTCGTGGTCCTGCGTCGTCGTCGCCGCCGCCGCCGCCACCGCCTCTATTGCCGATGCGCGTTGCAAGCGAAAGCGGCGGCATTACGGTAGTCACTTTAAGTGTATTTAAGGATTAAGAGCTTACGATAATAAAGTAGGTGCAAGAGAGTTTATTATTGAAACGTGGACATCGGTTTACTTGAAGCGGGCGGTTCAGTGGAAAATAGCACAGATATTGATACAATTAATTTGCTACAGACGCTCTCGAGTGTACTCTAATAATATTTTACAAAAATACTTTAGATGGCGCGCATTGTCGAAGGCCTGCGCGCAAAATTTCGAGCTTAGCTTAGATTAGGAAGGAAGGAGATTCGCCAGCCGCCGACTCAATAGGATTAGAGTCGGCGTCGTGCGTTGTACCGTAATCTGATCCGAGGCCAATTACAGTTGTAACGATGGCATTGTATCTTCCGATATTGCTCATGATTACACGCAGTTTGACACTTTTGAGCGCAATTTAATATTGCTTTGTATTCTACTTACAATATTTAAAAATATTTCGTTAGTTTAAAATTACGGTGGGGTTCGGGGGGGGGGGGGGGGGGGGGGGGGGGGTTTTAAAGGGGGTAATAATCGCGCCTCACTGAGAACCTCACGCGCAACCACTGCTGAGACGAGTTGGGGAAGCGGCGGCATGCACCGTAGCGACAGAGGACGGACTCGTTGCGAATGCAAGCAGAGCGCGGCCGTCCCGCCGAGCGGCGAATAAACTTTGCGACCGTTGCCCGGCCTGGCCACACCGTAAAGCTATCAAGACGTGACCCAGCCACTCTTATGCGCGCGCCTGCAAATATTTGCCTGCCAGTCATCAGAGCGGCTTACGCCATTGTGTGCGCTATCTTATCCCCGGCCGCGGCTAGTTTGGTGTCCGTCCTGCACAGTGTCGATTCCGCCGTCCGCACAGACCCACCGCCCGACCAAGCACGCTGCTTCCTGCCACCGTCAATATACCGATTGCCACTGGCGCCTCGCCGAGATCGAAGTCAGACCGGTCAGGCGGGATCGAAGCCACTCGGGCTAGGCACCGAGCCCCTTTGATAATGGCCGACGGGCACCATGTACCCTTTATAACATCAATTATGAGAATCGAAATTTCGGGACTGAGGGNAAGCCACTCGGGCTAGGCACCGAGCCCCTTTGATAATGGCCGACGGGCACCATGTACCCTTTATAACATCAATTATGAGAATCGAAATTTCCAGGACTGAGGGCGTCGCTGACGATAGGACAGCAACGAATCTTCTGTCTCTTATTAGCGTTGCTGTGGACGCCATAGAGAAAATTGAAAAAAAAACCCTTCGTCTACGTCTCTGAAGATAACAAAGTGCGAAGGTGACGAGTCGTTTTTTGAGAGGCCAAACTGCTCTCATTGCTCAGTTGAGCGTGATTGACGAAAAAAGGGGCACGTGGCAGCCGGTACGCTCTTAGCCCGAGTCACTCGGCGCAATTATCTGCCTAGGTAATGCAAGAATGTTTCCACGGCTCATCATTGAGCGAAAAGCAGCAAAGACATGCGAAGTGGGTCGGTTGGGGATGGAACAGTTGAAAATCGACGACGACAGTCGATCGACGTCGCGTAACACTTCCGTCAAGGTCGCTGAGCATCACAACTTTAGGACTCGCCGTTCCGTTGCCGACGTCCTGGTCATCCGGTAGTCAATCAAAATTTGACTTTCCGCCGCAAAAAACTCAGGCTTCACCCCAGTCATCTCCCCTGACGCGCTTCAGTTAAAGAAACAACCGGGAGAACCGCGCACATTGAAAATAAATCACTGCAGTTTCATTAATATTATTTTCACAACACTTGCCTTGAGGTAGACGCAACAGAATTTAAATTGAATCGAAGCAGCAATGAGGGACTTGAGGATGGATGAAGAGGAATTAAAAAATTCTCAAGTTCAAAGTGGGTAATTGGAATAAAACAGCGGGGGGGGGGAGGGGGAGAAACATGATGAATGGTGGCAGTAGTCGGACGGGCAAAGAAACGAACGGTTTTGTCTGGGGGTGCTCGCGAACTCGGCCGAGGGTATGTTTGGTTTTCGTGTGCAGGCAGCGGCCATCTATCAGCAAAGATCGCTATCGCTCACTAGCGCTTTGTTGCCGCCAGCAGTTGTACAAGTACTCGGCGCGGTCGTTGCGCTTAGCGGCGCGCCAAAACAAGCATACCTGCATGCTTTACGACTCCACTCGTGTTGGACCACACGCGGTCGGTCGGTCGGTCGATTGGAAGCAAGGACTAGGTAGGTGATGTCGCGAAGCGGACAGAACGATACGGCCGACGGAAGGCAGCTGTCGCCAAGTGGGCCGGTCGGTTGTCCGCGTCAGTGACGGCCACCCGCGGTTATCGCGCAAATCGGTCGGTGGCCGGAACGTCGCCGAATCGTTCAGTTGATACTACGGCGGTGGCGACGACGAAGACGACGACGACGACGACGAGCTGACGGCCGACGGGCGGATGCTTCCGATCGGACTCGCGCTGGCCAGTTCGCTGGCCGGTATGAAGCGCAGGAAGCGGCCGCGACTTACAGCCGACAAAATGGCCCCGTCATTCGAGCGGTCTCTGGCGCAGCAGATGATCGGTGGGGCTGGGGGGAGTCGTTGAACTGATGCTGACGACTGCGACCGATTAACTGGCGTTTTACGCGATGACACAGAGCAGCCGACTGTGGTGTGAGCGGACACGAGGACGTGTCGGGGAAAACATCTCGCGCACTGATCGGCTCGTCTCCGTTGGGCGCAGACGACGGCGATGGCGTCGCGCGACTACCGCTCTGACCTTGTTCGATGGGTGACGCGAAGACAAACGGCCGACCGGCGGTGCAGGGGAACGCAACCGGCCGCGACGGAGCGCGGACGTATCACCGGCTCTGCTGAGCAATCGCCGATTAGGATCTCGTCGTCGCTCGCGACGGTGACAACTCGTGTAAGATTTATCGCGCACGCCTATTGGGCCTTCTTCGCCGGCAGCACGCCGCCGACACCGGCCGTCCGTCCGACCGACACGCGCCCCGATCATCCCCGGCGCGTCACCCACGAGTCAAACGCAACTTTGGCAACATACCTATGCGACGGACAGACAACGACGACGACGACAACGACGACGACGACGGAAGAATGGGCTGGAGCGGCCGTCGGGGCGGGCCTTTGCACAGGAGAAGCGGCTAGCTGGGACGAGCGGGCGGACGGTGGCGAGGGGAAATCGGTAGAGCGCCGGCGTCCCGTCGGCGGCGAGGAATGCCTGCTTGGCCTTGGACAACCGACGACTGGATTTGCGTTCGACAAACACTCGCGAGATTAAACACTAGCGGCCCAGAGGATTAGCCTGGTCTTTATCGTCGGTTTCTCGAGTCTCTAGCGCGTCCTGGCCGGCCGAGCGCACACTTGATCCGGCGACTTCTGGCGACAGTTGCGCCGAAAGCGATCGCGGCGGCTGACGACGCGGGTCGAGTCTTCTGCGCTTCTTGTGCGTTTTCGGGCCGGATCGAGTGTGAGCCGTATCCGGCCCAATCATCCGATGCGCCGTCGGCACCGGGAAGTACAGGAATGACGAGCGGCGGCGGAGCTGACGCAGCGGCAGCAGGACCGCAACGGCGGGCCGCGCCTTAAGACCACTCGGGGTCTTTCGGCGGTGCGTATATGTGGCCAGGTAAAAAGCAGACGAGAGCAGCGGTGGGGCGGTGCTGAGGGATGGCAGCTCCGACGCAGCGACGACGAATACCAAGTCCGACTGGTGGTTACACCTGTTCTCGCGAGTGAGCGCGGAAGCGACGTCGGACCGGACGAACAAATGCGGCGCACTTTACAGGGGCCGTTCGTCGTAAGGCCTGCCGTTCATTTATCTTAGACCGCGGATGGGTGCGGGGTCCATCTCCCGAGGCGGCGCGCCCGCTTGGCTGGGCCTGGTTGCGGACGTCGAGGCGAGCCGACGGGCAAATGGCGGCCAATGCGCGCATTTCGCTGTAACACCCACTTAGCGCCTCACCGCTGCTTCGCTTGATGTGTTGACGCGATTGTCGTCTGCGGCCGACGTCGGCAGAACAAGATGCCGGCGATACCGGCAGTCTGCATCGCCGTCATCGTTCACATTGATGAACCGACCCGTCCGCCCGCTGCCGAGCCGCTTCCAGCGCCGTCCCCTTCTCAGCAAGCCATCTAGACGCGAATTACCATGCATCTGCGTCGGTATTGGCACTTCTTTCGCTCGTTGTCAATCCCTGATTAATATTGCATTCCTTCGGCGTCTAATTCAATTGCTTCTACCAGCGATCATTACATAAGACAGCATTGTGAGCGTGAAATTTGTGACTTGCAAAAATTGCTGTCGCAAAAAACAGTCAACACACTTAGAGCATTGAAAAGCGTACGATATTATAACTGGTCCTAGTTAAAAAGTTGCGAGAAAGTACACGATATTCTGCGTAACTGTAGCCGGTTGGTTGACTGCGCCGAGCACCTGTGATTGACGGAAGACGAGCGCCACGTAGATCGGGGCGATCGCCATCAACGCGTTCCTCATGTTCTCCGTCACGCCTGTCGAACATCCTTCGTCTCGTACGTCTGCGTGGCGAACAGAAAGCAACAAGTGGCGCCTTCGATCGCCGCCGGCACGCGCTTTTCGTCTTCCGGCCCCTCGCAGCGGCTCAAAAACGTCTTCAGCTCTTATGTATTTGCAGGGTTCTCGCTGGCAGCTTTGTCGCTGCACTGACCAGTCGTTGTAGTTGCTGCTGGCAGTGAGCATCCCACTTCTTCAAAAAACAAAAATAAGCATTTGAAACACGCTGCGTCAATCA
>NIUQ01002817.1:0-20205 GCA_002796945.1 Plectus sambesii
TTATTAGCTATGTAAAAGTCTGCTTAGTGATTAGCAAATCCCACCATAAACTGACATAATTTTGCAGTCAGATTGACATGCACAACTAACAATAACATAGATTGCATTCCTCAAAGGTGGGAATGAAGGTGGTCTCTTTAAAAAGGCTAATACGAAGAGCGAGGTACGACGAGAGTTGGAATTTCAGGCGAAATACGACGCATATGAGCGGCGCGGTCTGCTCAGTCACGCCAAGCGGGAAGTAATGATGCACGAGTTGTTTCCATACGAGGCCGACTTCCTAATTATTGGCGGCGGCATCGTGGGCTCTTCCGTCGCTTGGTGGTTGAAGCAGCGCTTAAGAGACGAGGACCTGTCTGTCGTCGTCGTCGAGAACGATGACACCGTAAATCACTCAACCAGCCCCTCCGTCAATGCTCTCAATACCTTACTTTCAGTTCAAGCGCAGCTCCACTATACTTGCGGCTGGCGGCATCAGGCAACAATTCTCCATTCCAGAAAACGTTGAAATGTCCATGTTCACTGCGGAGTTCCTGCGCAACGCCGGGGAACACTTACAAATTCTTGGTTGGCTTTTATCTCCTCTATCCACCAGTAGTAACTTTTCAATTTTTCTCCATTTGCAGATAATGACCCGCCCGACGTTAACGTCTTGCCTATGGGGTACTTGTTTCTCGCATCGACGGAGGAGGGTGCTGAGACGATGAAAAAGAACTGGCGCATGCAAACGTTGGTTTCATTTCGATAGTCATAAAAGCGTTTGTGGATTAAGGCTGAATGTTGCAGGGGACTGGGTGCGAAAGTGGCTCTGCTGAACAAAGAGGAACTGAAGTTGCGCTTTCCTTTCATGAACTTTGACGACGTTGTCATGGGATCTTTCGGTAGGGTTTGGACATTTTACTTCCATAAATTTAAGTCAAAATATGTCGATCAGTAACAGGAAATAATAAATTAAATAATGCAAACTGTTTGAAAGTCGATAGCGCTTCTTTCCATCAATTCACGTGTGAATATAGCAAGAAAAAATTGTCATTCTTAGTGAAAAACAGTGTTCAAGCACCAAAAAGCGAGCTCGTCTTTGCCAACTACGGTGCACAACTCGATTTCTTGTTACTGATCGGAAAACTTTGACTCTACTTCGGCGCTCATTTCTGTACCATTATGATTTCAAGTGAACAAAATGATCGCTTAAGTTTACACATTTTGTGTCCGTTGTCGCGTGCGGTATGATTCGTGCGTGAAATTGTAGGACTGGAAAACGAAGGCGCGATCGATCCCTGGCAATTACTGTCGGCGATTCGCGAAAAGAACATAACGCTGGGAGTGCAGTATATTAAAGGAGACGTCGAAGGGTTCATGTTCACCAAGCCACATGGGTTCCAGGAATCGCACGGCTTCGTCGACGACGAAGAGGCCGACGACGCCAACTACCGCATGCGCCGCATGAGTGGCGTTTACGTACGTATCACGTGTGCTCTTTTTTAGTCTGTGTCACTGACGCCCTTCGAGTAACATTTTGAAACGAGTTTTAAATGATTGAACGATAATGAAGAAGGGCCCCGGGGGATCTTTTTATTATAGTGTGAACATGTGAAATCAATTTATCTTGCGTGACTATTTTGCTCGTAAAATTGAATTTATTGCAACTTGCAACAGCTTAAACATGCTAGGACTTCAACTTTACACATGTTCGTCAAAGTAGAGTTTGTTTTGATGAAAAAGCGCCAAATTAATAATCGACATTGCAAAAGGCACATTCTGAAGCCAACTTATTGTTCCACATGAATTCTTTAGTAATATTTTAGTTATTAAGCAATCTTGAAATTTCAATTGAATTAGAAAATCAATTGAAAACAATTACAAAATGTTAATATTAAAATTATTAAATAAAAGTTTTTTCAGGTTCGTCCGCAAATGACGGACGCATCACCACGACCAATCCGCGCATATACGATAGTAAACGCGGCGGGACCATGGGCAGGAAAAGTGGCTGCTATGGCCGGTATTGGCAAAGGAAAGGGCCTTTTGTCCATTCCCCTTCCGGTAGAACCGAGGTGAGTTTGTGAATTTTGCTGCATTGCAATCGTTAAGTATTACGGCACCTGCGCGAATTCAAAGTTGAGCCGTACTTGATTTTATATTCGCGTAAGAACCGTAACATCTGAATTGCATAACAGGAACGATCTGATTTTCATCGATGCGCTTGGGGAATTAGGTACAGTGAAATTCGCCTATACCAATACTTGATGAGGGACCTGCCTAAATTACCCGTATAAGCAAAGTTCATTGTATGGAAAGATGCGCTTCGTGTCTGGCCAATACAACTGATATAGGCGAAATACTGGTGTAAGCGAAACAGTATAAACGAATTCTACTTTATGCGATATTGACAGGTTTGGTAAAGCTGCGAATGAGAGTGAATAGTAGGAGAGCTGATTGTGTTTGTTTAGGAAGCGCTACGTGTATGTGGTGCACGTACCCGACGGGCCAGCGATCGACATGCCCTTCTTGATCGATCCGAGCGGGGTGTACTGCCGCCAGGAAGACGTTGGCCACACCTACATTTGCGGCTCTTCTCCCACGATGGTCGCTACCAACCGCTTTTTTATCTTACTCATTCTCACTATCGACTTTAGGAGGAAGACGGCCTCATCGATCATTCTAATCTCGACGTCGACTACGACTATTTCTACGAGAAAATCTGGCCCGTCCTCGCCAAGCGAATTCCGGCGTTTGAAAAGTTAAAGGTGCGTTGGAGATGACCGTTTCTGGGCAGAAACTGGCAGTTTGCTGCTTTTGTAGGTGAAGAGCGCTTGGGCCGGCTACTACGACTACAATACGTTCGACCAGAACGCCTTCATCGGTCCCCACCTCGTCTACGACAACTTCTTCCAAGTGAACGGCTTCTCTGGTCACGGTCTGCAGCACGCCATCGCCGCCGGCAGGGGGTTGATGGAGCGCTTCTACGATGGCGCCTACACCAGCATCAATATGCGCAAATTTGACATGCGGCGACTGGTGAAGAATGCCAAACTGGAGGAGGATGGTATCGTTTAGCTAAATGTGATCTGCCCCCCATGGCATTCTTCGGACGTCCTGCTAAAGCGAATGGACGACCAACGCAGTACATTAATCGAAGCTTATTTTTCAATTGATTTCGCTTCTGCTGCTGGGACGCTGCCTTATCGCAAACGGGAAGGGTGCTATGAACGCCGCTAATTTGTCATCTCTTGCTTGGCAGAGTTTCTATTTGTTCATGTTTTAGAAGTCGTTCGCTAGTGTAGATCGCATTTGATATGACTGCTGTGAACTGCGATGAGAGTAAAGATATTATTGAGTGATTTGTGGAGAGTTGATGATGATGATGATTCGTATAGTTGCGAAACACGCCGGCTGTATATTTGAGTGGCAACTGTTGTTGATTGTGGGGCGGCGCAGTTGATGACGGCAGTTGATGACGCCAGTTGAGGGGGAACATGTCGGACGAGCCAGAGGCAAAGAAGAAGAAGAAATCGCAGACGGAAGATGAAGCGCCGCTGCCGAAGGGTTGGGAAAAACGAATGAGCCGTTCGTCGGGTGTGTCATTCCCCCTCCCCCGAACCCCTCGGCGCCAATGCGATTATTGTAGATGAACCTTACTACTTCAACATGTTCACAGGCAAGAGTCAGTGGGATCGTCCGACGAAAGCCGCCATGTCTGCCGACAGCCAATCAAATGAGCCGAAGGAAGTCCAATGCTCGCACATCCTCGTGAAACACAAGGGCTCGCGTCGGCCCGCTTCATGGCGCTCTGACGACATCACTCGCTCGAAAGAGGAGGCGATAGAAATTCTCAAAGGTGCCTAATTATTTTGTCGATTGCTAATAGATGGGGGGTCAGAGAGTTTTCTCGAGGAAGAAGAATTCTTAGACTGAACAAGGCAAACTGCTATCGAAAGTCGATAGCGCTTCTTTCTATCAGTTTATACGCGTAAAAATCAATAATTATTATTCTTGGTAAAAAACGGTGTTCAAGCACCGAAACGCGAGCTCATCTTTGCCAACTACGGTGTCTGATTCGATTTCTTCTTTCTCGCGAACAAATTTTAACGATAGATGGGGTGTAACGAAGTGAATGGTTCGTTGTCAGGATACCAAAAGGAGCTGGACGAAGCGAGCGACATGCCGAAGAAGTTCCAGGACATCGCGTCCAAGTACAGCGACTGCTCGTCGGCGAAGCGTGGCGGCGATCTCGGCCCGTTCCGTCGCGGGCAGATGCAGAAACCATTCGAAGACGCCAGCTTCTCTCTTCCCGTCGGTCAACTGTCCGACATCATCGACACCGACTCGGGCGTTCATGTCATTCTCCGCACTAAGTAGTACCCTTCTCTGTTAAAGGCCAAGTTCTCTGCGTCGTTTTCTCTAGGCACGTACTGGAATCAATTTTTAGTCGCACATGATGAGGTGGTGTCAATTATTCTCTCTTTTATTTTTAAACAATAGAACAACGCAATAATTTACACCACCTTTTCATGCACGAATAAATATTAATTTCGTACGTGTCCATCGAAAATGGCCCACGGGCCTTCCTCTTTAATGTCGTGTTGTCTTTTCTGTGACTGACTTTATTCGCATCTGGCGCCAAAAGTACGCAATCGGGAATAGTTTGCGCCAATCTAAAACATCTCATTGATCAGGCAACACCTATAATGGTCGTGTACTATTTCCCGTTGCGTACTTTCGCGGCCGCGCTATTCGCATCTTTTCTCACTATTTCTCAACATTTTCGACTTTCTGTCTTTGGGTGTTCCATTGTCAGTTTTTCGTTCGCTTATGATTTGTAAAAATAGCACCCATTTGTCTACTGGTTAAAATGTTCTGCTGCAGGATCTCGATATGACACTGAGAAAACGCACTTTCCAACAACTCCTATTATCATTAATACATAATCAGCAAATGCTATTATCAGCTCTGAGGACAGCTTAGAATACCGTTTACTTTCCTCGCCTCATCGTGTTTAACGATGTTACAGTTTGCGCTCCATACCGTATAGAGCGTCAATGTATGTGAGGCGACTTCTACAAGCTTCTCGAAATCTTCAGAATAACAGTGTCACATGAACAGCTTACATCCACCGCGCCGCCCCGAAATTCTCGAAACCTCTAAATCGAGACGCTCTCCATTACTGAACACTTAAATATGAATGTCATGCTGATATGTGACAGTTTATTGCTGCATGAATGCATTGAAGAAGGGTAAGACAGTAGAACCAAACTCATTCGCGCATGAATGTCACACACAATAGGGCGTTGCACTGAAAATGGAATAATTTAGTGTTAATGTTGATAGGAACGATCGAATTGACGCTTACGAGCAAGTTTTCGCTAGAATCCACGAGAGAATGGAACCTTGAAGGTCGGAGTTGGTAGACGCGCTTTTGGCGCAGTCTTGACCGCCGACAATGGCGTTGAGCTGAGCGATATTCGCTTGCGGCCCGTAGCCGATCGCTGCAATGTTCACGCCGGAATGGCGCAGTGCAGCGGCCACGGTCGTCGGATCGCCCCCAGTCCAGCTGAAAACGTCCAAGACAATACAGCCCGTATAGAAAATTTTCAGACCGACCTTGTTGTGCTGAAAATAATGACAAGATGATTGTTAATTTGAGGGCGGTATCCACTACTTGTGTCTGTCACCATCCCTTGAATAGTAGTAAGCGCGCTGAAGAAAGGACTGATTGGCATTTCCTTTCCAAACATTTTTTACTCACTCCACGAGATCGTTGCCCACGGTTCCGTCGAAGGGGACCTGGTTCAACTGGCCGAAGAGTTGTGGCCAGCTTGTAATATCGTTGAAATCTGCGTTTGGGTAAGAATAGTTGCTCATTGACACAATGGCGAATTGAGTTCCCGTCGAAGATACTGTGTACGCCTTGGCGAAATTATCATAAAATGTTTTTTCCTAAAGACCGTATATTATTGTCGCAATCTTGAATCGACCGACAAACATATTCCAATGCGTCCTCTCCAATAGTGCTTGATGTGTCGACCACAAGGAAGACATCCATGATGATATTTTTTAGATTGCAAGGTGGTGCAGCAGTTGATGAACCGGTAGTTGCTGTAGTAAAAGAGGGGGACGAACTGGGTAAAGTGATGGGCGACGTGCCCGACGATGTGCCCGATGACGTGCCCGATGACGTGCCCGACGATGTGCCCGATGACGTGCCCGACGACGTGCCCGACGACGTGCCCGACGACGTGCCCGACGATGTGCCCGACGATGTGCCCGACGATGTGCCCGACGACGTGCTGGAAGGAGCCAGTGTTGACGTCGACGGAGCAGCTGAAAGAATGAACGTGAGGGCACTTTAACGTGAATGACTGCACTGACGGGGTCTAGTTGGCTCTTGTCCAACGCAATAGGCTTCACTTAAGCGTCGTACGGGATGGCCGAGATAGTCGCTGCCGTAGAGTGCGACCAGAAAGTTCGTCATAGGACAAGTGAATTTGTCTGAATAAAATTCGTACGAACATCCAACGCGCGGCTTCATATTCGACGCCCACAACAACTGCCCGCTGGCTGGATCAAGAAACTCCACTTCAGTGAGAACCGCGTTGTCGGTAGCGTGCGCCAGCACAGCATTCGTGTACACTGCAATGAAACAGTTCTTATGTCATGCAGTTGATCGGATGATGGCCTGCTCGTGTTTTCAACGCCAATTGCAGCGTTTTAGATTCCTTGGAATTCCTGAGAATTGCCAAGAAAATGTGCTTGAATTATCGATTTGCCACATATTCATTGCAGGGCGGGGCTACACAGGATCGCAAATCACTGTGAATCACGTTGCAAGAAAAATGAGACATTTAGTGCACTTACTGCCTTGTGTGGGAGTAATATCAGCGGAGTCGGAATGCGCAGCGTCCGTGTCGTGTGTGTATGCGATATACGCTTCCATGGGACTTTGACCACGCACTTGGATGTTGCAGGGGCCCGGAGCCGATAACGTCATAGTCCAGATGCCAGGCGATTGAGATATTGAAAATATCTCTAAAAATGTTCGCGACTTCGTGCCTGAGCTCACAGGCTGCGACGACACTTGAGTTCCTAAATATTCCCTTATTAGTCATCTTCGTCGCGCTCCTCTTTGAAAGAGCAGCTCGAGTCAAACAGCAAGTTGGTCTAAATATATGCATTAGCTGATTTAGCAGCCGAATTTTGAATTCTTTTCTATTGAAAATTTTTCAGGACGAAAAGTGCGAAGAGAGTCAACGTCGTAAGATGCTCAGTTTATTACAGAAACTGCAATTTCCTAGTTATATTCTTGATTCTCGCGCGGAAAACTATAACAGAATCTGAGCATTCATTCCCATTTATACGTTATAACAACGTGAGCAGCTTATGATCTCCTCTTTATTTGCATTTTCATTATGTTTATAGCTCGATGAAAGATGCTAAATGTGGGTTTCAAGTTTTTGATTGCATATAGTAAGGCCCACTTGCTGCTTGCTATGAGTTACCCTTTAAATATGATCTTGCCATTTGGCATTGTGACAGTGACGGACTGGAATGATACCGAGTTGCCATTTATAGCAAATATGTCGAAAGTCAGCTCGCGAGTGTGGTAATCCACTTGAATATATTGGGTAATGTTCGAACAATCTGCAGACGACATTTGAACCAAGTCTGCGCTCGAGTATAAAGTAGGCATGAGGGCGCTCAAGAACTGAAAACGGCAACGTTTGCAGCGTGGATTTCTTTTGTATTATCGCTTACGGGAGTGACATTTGTAGGCTCGAGATGATACACGTTGCCTCCGCTTGTTTGCGAAATGTTGAAGTAGGTCTGAGTTGCTTGACCGCTGAAGTCGCCACAAGCGCCCGCACCAGTGTAGTCCGCTATGATGAAATTGACCTGAATTAAATAATGTTTGTACGAATGATAGCGGAACTGATTAAGTGACCATTGAGTGTGTCAGCGCGACTTGATCGAGCACCTCACTCTCCAAATATGGGTCATATGGAGACGCGGGTGTGAAGACTAGCACGACGCTGTTGGGCAGTAGCTTTGGACTACTCAGTGCCGCTAGTAGTCCTCCGAGCACATTTTTTGGACAATCACTATTTCCTGTGAAAGTCTTGGTCACATTGAGGAAGTAGCTGACGAAAGTGGAAATATCCGTCGCCACGAACGGCGGCTCAACGATAGGCACTGCGCTGTGATCGCGAAAGACGACCAGGATATAGTTCAGGAACCAACCCGGTTGGTTGTTCGACAGCGCTGACAACCAATGAGACAGAAAAGTTCCCAGCTGTTGAGCAACAAAACCGTTCTGGTGCGTCCCGTCGACCACCAGTACCAACGAAACGTCGCCTGTTTGAAATCTAGTGGGAATGGGCGGCAGGCAAGTATCTGAAATCGAAGACACATATTTATCGCGCGAATAAAGACAGAGGCACCGTCTCTCACCGTATTGACAAGAATTTCCACTATAGCCTTCTGGACATTTACAGTGCAATCCGCCTGGCATCAGAACGCCATCGTTGACGCATATAGCGGTTTCGCAATTCAATCCTGTCCAGTATGGAGCGCACATGCAGAAACCGTCGTGTAGGTGGCCGCCGTTGGCGCATCCACCGAGCGCTGTAGAAATCGCAGATAAATGGTAACGATAGAGCAAGTTAAATAAAACTCACTTCCGCCAAGACATACGACTGGCTGAATTCGCTGGAAGAGGTAACCAAACTGATCCACGCCGGTAGCCTGTAACCGATCGAGTTTGATATCGAAATTGTGCGCGGGAAAAACATACCAACACTTGGAACTGAGTGTCAGGACAGTGGAATGGCGTAGATATGTACTCGTAGGCGCAAGAAGCGCGACCGGCATATGTCTGCACCTGCTCGATTGTCAAGTTTTCTCGGTACATGTGCATATATTCGAGCGATCCTGGCGCGAAAGCCGTGCCATCCTCGACCAAATGACTCGTATGTGCAACCATCATATTGTTACGAGAACCGATGACAGGCTCAGCCAAAATTGTGTCATCGTGCATACTCGTCACGAAGCCAGAGTATATCTGGATGGCGCTTTGCGATCGCACCTGTACCGCGCATGCCTGCGGTTGGCCGTTCAGAGTGGTCGTTGAAATTTTCACCGACCAAATGCCCGGCTTGATACTATCTAAACGAACAAACAACTCCAACAATATCAGTAATATTAGTCCGCTCTCTCGACGCTTACTCTCATTGGGATCTTCTGGCTCAAAGCCAGTGACGTACGCGTGCTTCATGCACACGAAGAAGTGCCCCAGATCGCAGTTAACAGTTGCCCAACCTTCAGGCTCGTTGGCCATATGTTGCGCGACCACACACCGAAGAGTTGGATCGTTCGAAGGTTGATTTGGCGCCCAATCTTGGTACCCAGTCGTATTAAGCTAAATTAAACGTTATATTCCGAGGACGAGCGTTACTTCTACTACCTGCTGCGTGCTATTCGCATCGATCGAATCCCACACAAACACTCCTTGCTGATCGATATCATTTAGTCCGATCCAAAAGTCGGTTTGGTCACTCTCACCTGAACGAAAATTTGTTCTCTTGCAGCGCCGCCGCAGCAGTACGCGAAGGCAAATAGTAGTACGCGCCTATTACTCGCCAATGCTTACCAAAACAATTTGCTCACTTGGTAGCATTAAAATATTGTCATGTACTATTTCCCATCGCGTATTTTTATGACACCGCTATTCTTACGGTTTTCATTTCATACTCACGTTTCAGAAATTGCGCAATTTTGGAGTCAAAAACGGTCGCCAATGCAGAGTTGTAGCTGTGGCACGTGTCACGGGCTGAAGTCCAACTGACTGCTTGAATAACGAAGATGAAACAGTGAGTTTCTCCGTCCCAGTTCCAACCATCTTCACAGCCTGAAATGGAGGTTTTAAATGCGAGAATTCTGTCGTTTTTCGAGCGGTCGACCACATTACCTTGCACTGCGCTTACAATATGGAGAGCTGAGTCAGAATACACGTCGTAAATCACCAAATAAGGCGAGCTTGGCCCGGGTGGTTTTAGTTCAATTGTGTTGCCGTAGCCAATCACCGTCAGAGTAACTGATTGCGTATGCGAGTCCACGGGAAAGTAGAATGTTTGATTCTCTGTGGTGCAGTCGTAGGCAAAATCTTCATACACCAAACCGGAGCTGTACAGTGTGGGTATGTATTGCAGCCACTGAAATTGCGATCTCATAAATGAGCAACAACATGCACAAAAATATTTTTCACATTTTTGACGTAGTATGAGGCGACAACGAATGAAACTCCTCCCGAAATTTCTGCTATTTGACCAAATATTTGCGTTTCCGGAGTTGAAAACGGATCTTGACATGGTTTTGGGGTAGTGATGGCAAATGTAATCTACAAATGAAAGAAGATTGTAAGGCCTTTTGCTTCATTGAGCTTACCTGGACTTTCAATTGATTGATGAGTACGAGCATTTCGTTTAAGACGGTTTCATTGAGCAGAGCTGGTCGATCGGTGAAAACGAAGACGTATCCGTTGGCGTTCGCGCTTTGGAGGGCGGTGATCAACGCAGGAATGGTTTGTTGGGGTTCGCAGGGAGGGGGGAACGAGGGCGTAATGTCGTTGGGTAGTTGACGGAGTCCGTCAATGAAGCCTGCGGCGTTAGTGTTGTTACGGTAGACTTGCACAGCTGAAAAATTATGAACTGCTATCAATTCGATTGATAAAAGCGCTGTGACGCACTAGTGTTGTCGAAGAGGATGATTTGGTATTGAGTGATCCAGTTAATGTGTTGGCTCTGAATGTTGTTGACAAGCGTGACAGCTTGCTGGCTAAGCTGCTGGGCGATGTATTTCATGGTAAAACTGTTCTGGAGGATAAACGTCAGCGAGCGACCATTGACGTCAAAGCTGGGATTGGGATTAGTTTGGAAGCAGGCCACTAAAAGAAGAAATGGAGCTGAAAGGACGCCAAGCGACAACTTAGGCAACCTTGTTCGCAGTGAGTGTTAGTAAAGCCCGGAATGCACTGACACACGGATCCTAAACTTGTCCCTCCGTTCAGACACTGAATTTGAGTGCACTGCGATCCTTGCCAGAGCGGTGGGCAGAAACAAATGCCATTCTGTATGACGCCGCCGTTCGCGCAGCCGTTGGGCGGAATGGACGGTATCACTGCTGAAAACAATAATTTCGGATCAATGCGAAAACCCTGGGGCCCATTTCATTACAACAAATGTGAAATGTATTTACACATTAAAACAGTGATTGGTCAGTTTCTCGCGCTGACCATTCAGCTCTCTGATGTAAATACATTTATATGTAAATATATTTTACATTAGTTGCTTTGAAATGAGCCCCTGAAATGGGCGTGTGCAAACCGGCCGAGCAGAATCCCGTCAACGTTCGCTGGAAAGTTTTTCCATCGTTGTCATTTCCGAACACCGTCAAATAGAACGTCTGCTGCGGCACCGAGCACGTCCATGTGCCAAAGTACAAGCCGAAGTCGCAGCCGTCGCGATAGATTCCGTTGGCGGCGTAGAGAACGCTGCGGACGTCCTGGTTGTTGACTGTGACGAAGGCCTCGGCGTACAACGAAAATACGTTACTCATATCGAGCGTGTTCAAATGGGCGACTATGTGCGCCTCGCTGTCTGCAAACGACGAGTGGTATACATTTCTCAGTTACTTCAATCGTTCAAAGATTCAAACTCCAAACGGGTTCGGGTCCCTTTGTGTCGGTGTTGATATTGTTGGAGACGGAGAAGAAAAACTGAAGGTCGCTTCGAGCATTCACGCGATAGCTGCACGGAGCGGCAGTGCTGTTGAACGAAAGGAAGTAGGCGCCAGTGGCCAGCGTCGTCGACGGACTCATACTCGACCCAAATGCCCAAACGTAAGTATTGTTTTGATAGAAACTGGGCGCCGGATTCGCTACTGTTCCATTCGGCAATGTCAACATCAGCGACAAGGAAGCTGAAAGAAAAATTTGATGAAATTCAATATCCGAGCGCACTTTTCTCTCCTACTTCCAGTAGCGAGTATAATCAGATCGCTTGTCTGATTGTCGACGAAGAATGGTTGATAAGGGAGTTGATTTTGGCAGTTTACTAAGTCATCGATTAGTATGGTGTCGGTATTGTAAAGATACGTCGCCAAGTTGGACAAGAGCTGAAAAGCGGATGAAATATGATAGCGGATGAGCATTTGTTACATTAGCGATAGTCGTGTCTTGAATGTGCATGCGAAGACCGTGAGAGAATTGCGCGAGTTCGTCGAACACTCGGTATCCTGGCTGGAGAGTATCCAATACACAGCCTGGCCCAGCATTGGTCACAACGAAGTACAGCTTTAAACACATGTACACTATTATCAATGCCTTGATGCTATGCCAATCTACCTCTCCGCGCCAGAATGATAGCTGATTCATGATCGAATATGTTTGCTGATAATCCACCGCCGCTGCATCCGTGAATATGAACACCGGTGCTCTAGGAAAAGACCCGCTAGCGAATGTCGCTTCTATCGCAGTGAGCACGTTGTCGTCACATCCGGCGGCTATCGTGCCTATGTTCTCGATCGCTTGGAGGAAATCAGCCGGGTTTTGGTATACGGTAGTTGAAAGAGCTGTAACAGCGAACGCCGCCTATGTATATTGAATGGGAGAAATGGAGCACGAACATCCGTTGCCGAAGGTAGTCAGAACAAACTGAACAATGTAATCTGGATGTGCTGCGCTGAAGTGGGTGGTTATCAGGGCTGCTGCCGAGTGAATCTGCAGAATGGCATTTTGCATGCTGTTGGAGTTGCGTACAATGAAGATGAGCGCTCGCTTGCTTGTGTCAAAGTCGTAGCCGGACGGCGCAATGCATCGCACTGAAACGGAAGCGCGTGAATTGAGTGTGCGTGATATTACAGGGTGTCTCTAATATACGCTGACAAAATTAAAAGTGAAAAGTCGTGGACAACTTCCCCAAGAGACTCAAGCTATGCATCGACGCCGAAGGTGGTCCTTTCGAAGGAAATTGATTCTATTCCGTCTCTAAGATTCTACGCTTAATTTTGAATATTTATAATTGTGGGAAGAGATAGGTACTTTGAATAAATTTTCGCTTTTAATTTTTTTAGCTTATATTTTTGACACCCTGTACGAATGTTGACAGCAGTCGACGACGCCCCGTTCTCACTCTTATCTCACTCGACGCGCTCGTTGACGAACGGGCGTGAATATAATAGAGCCACACCCAGACTTTCATCGATCGCCATAAAAAGTCACCACCATACCGTGCTCGCAATGCTGACCACTGTAGCCGAGTGGACACGCGCAAGAACCGCTACTGGCAATAAGGGAGCCATCGTTGAAACATAAAGATGTCTCGCAGCGAGTGCCGGTGTAGAATTGACCGCAGTAGCAGACGGGGGGCGTAGTATCGTTTAATAACAGACCGCCATTGAGACAGGAAGTGATAAGGGGTGGACTGGATGTGGAACCGGTGGCGGGGGTTCCAGTCGTAAGCGACGGCGCTAAAACAGAGTATGAAGGAGTTTCACATATAGAAGGTTGAGCGTCGTACGAAAGCATGGGAAAGTGTCGAGTCTTTGCCAGGCGTTACCGTCGCTATCAACGCCGAGAATCTACAAAGAAGAAGCGGCGGAAGCTGTAGGACAACGAACATCTCCGTTACCTTGAATGTGTACAAATTCACGGATGTGCAGCGCACCATTCCAGCGTAAAATTCGTAGGCGCAGTGATAACGAATGTGCTCGGGACTACTCATATCAAGAAACGACTGGATTTGCCGGTCGTTCTCGAAGATCTGCAGCGATGTTGGGTGCGCCGGCGACGCTTCCGAATTCACGTGCAGCACAAACCAACTTGAATTGTTTTCTACCATATGGTTGACGGGGTAGTCGGAACTTGAGTCAGTCACAAAGCCTCCAGAAACTGTGACGACCGTGTTACCCTAAAGTGCGGCTGCTGATCGACAGAAGTACAGTTAATGATGTCATATGCTGATATCTCCGATAATTGATATTTATTTCCTACCCCCACGAGGGCGTTGCAGGTGTCCGACATGGCTGACTGCACAAATACTATATATTGTGATGGCGGCAGGTAGTCAAAGTGATACGTGGCAGATTTATCCTGTTCTTCCATATTATTTGGTTGGAATGCTGTTCCTAAAGTATATTTCCAGTTAGTCAAAGCCATTAGCTCGCTCTACCTTACCGTTCATGTTGGTCACCGTTGCTGTCGGTTTGACATCGGAATAAGCCAACACAACGAGATCAATTCCGCTCATGTACACGTCGACTGGAAACGTGAAATTTCCCTGACAAGTAGGGATAGATGCAGATTCAATAGATGACCTGCTGTCACCATTTTCCACTGATCCGCGGGTGGGACAATAAACTAAAGCAGAAAAACTTTCAAGAAGCACTCAATTCGACGTACTTGTTGCACAGTTTAGTCCAGTAGTTCCGGGGGGACAGGGAGCTATTCCATTTTTGTCGCGGTGAGGTCTTCTTACTGGCGGGGGCAGGTTGGCAGATCTGCGCGTCGATTTTGTTGTGGCATCAATAGCTCGCAAAAGTACTGTACGGAGATTTTTGCATTTCTTTCGAACTTTTGTGTACTCACCGTTGTTGGATGTATGATGGCTAACGGTGTCGAGTTTACCCCGAACTTCGGGCGATGAAAGGGCAGTGCAGCAGGCAGCATTTGCTATGAACACAATCGTAAACAGAAGAAAGCGTGAAACTGTCATAGTTAACGATGTGAAAGCGGCGCTGCAAGCCGAGGCGTTCGATCGCTGCCGAACTGATCAAAGCGACGTAGTCGCACGGTAGGCAGGTCTACGCAATCTGACGGTCGAACACAGCTGATAAAATCGGTAAGATTTGTTTGTCCTCCACTGACAACAAAGAGACCGTGCGTGTTTATTTTACGTAAATACGAGTTGAATAATTGAAAACGTGCACAAGAATAATATACCATTTTTACTTTAGTAAGGACGATACTCAAATCAAAGAGACCGTTTTTCCAGTTAAATCAATATTAGAAATGGCTTTTTTGATTTTGAAAGTGTTCCTATTAAAGGGTAAAAAGCCAATATTTGGAGGTTGTAAAGGGAACGTCGGGTGGTCCTAAACAGTAGGGAATCTGCCGTAAACTGTTATTGGCTGAGCATGAAATGTTGACTGAGAATGCCATCCTTTGGCTTGTGATTTGCGTACCATCAAGCATAAAAGATGAAATAGGCATGCCGAAACTGATTATATCAAATGTCAAACTACTGAATTCAAAATCAATTGCGAAATTGACAATCGATGTTTATTAGCCGTCGAGCGGCCTTGTTATGCGCAGCTAGCGATAATGTTTAATGTATTCCTACAACTAGAGGCAACGGTATTCCCTCTAAGCCGATTTTGCATAACCCCGCAATCCGTTCTGTACATTCGACTCTAAACACAGTCGTATGCAGGATTGAATCAAACACCGGTTGGCTTGGATTGCGCTAGTTAGGCAGGACAAAGTTTTGGCCACATCACTGGATGCGTAATTATTCGCATGGTGCTACGAATTTTTACAGTCAAAAAGATTGCCAATCAGCGCAAGAGAAAGTAAAGAGTATGAGTAAATCTCTTTGAGATTGTGTTCGGCTCTTGCGGTGCGCGACGGGCCAATCGCTAAAGTCATTGCTGCTGTAATTATAATACGAAGTGCAGAGAATGGTTAGTCATGAAGTGGGCGTGACGAATCTTCTCGCGCACGTCCTAACTGTCCCAATCGCTGCATATCCCATAATTTCAATTGCAAAAGTTTTATCGCACATGTCCCCAATGGAACAAGAAACACAACTGGCTTAAAACCTCTTTTATGCCCACGTTCTGGGATCAAGTGACGTCGGATTGAACCGAACTCAACCGGATGCATTAAAGAAACAGGAAGTAAAAACACAAGCCACTGAAATAAATTGGTATGTTTATTCACTGGCGTTAAGTTCAATTCTACACACCGCCAGCCACCCATTTGCAACGATCGTTGTCAACCAATAATGAATGATTAAAGATTATGGAGATCAATCGGGTTGGAAGCTTTATAAGTGTCCATTGACTTTATTTACCATTTTATGATCGACCGGAAAAGTTAAATAAATCTGTTAGAACAGGATAGACGGCGCGTTTTGTAAAGAGTCTAGTACTGCTTCTCGATTGTAATTGCAGACCGATAGATTGCGTTCAAACTTGTGTTATCAGAACAAGGTGTGGTAGTAAAACGCGTTCATTGTGCATGAGCCGTAGTAAATGAATTGAAAAGTGTTGATTGTTTTCTTTTCAGTAACTTCAAGTCAATAGTGTAAACGATTGCTAACAGCGGTCATGAATTACAAACGTGCTAAAAATGTTGAACGCCTGGTAATAAATATAAATCTAAGCAATGTACTTGACCGTTGCACCTATTAGCAGAATTGTTGTCCAGTCCTAAAAATATTAAAATAATTATTGATATGATGACGTAAAGGACAACGTACAGGCAGAAGCGGGACCATATCCATGGCATGAGGGCATTGAACGACTGGATGTTGGGTGCGTACTGTGCGCAAGGCGATATCTGGTACAATTGCTGCATGTTTGCTTGTGGACCGAAGCCGATCGCGACGACGTTCATTCCCGCGCGACGCAGAGTGTTCGCCGTTGCAGATGGATCACTGAATCCGTTGCCAAAGTTGCCTTGATCCCATCTGAATTGGATGCATGACAGTTTCGGAATCGACAAATTTCCCGTAAAGTATTAGTGTTTGAAATAGTTTATCGATAATCCCATCTTTAGCTTTAACTAAATACTAATTCAGTTAGTGCTTAATATAGGATTAACGATTAGCTACTTGGCCCACTCTTAAGTACCCGGTACTGCTGATGATCAGGACCATATCGATTACGTTTCCACCGGTACGGTATCCGTGGGCAGTTGTTGTCAGATTGACGACTGCATTCAGGGCACTGAAATAGAGATATTGTGAGAAAAGTGTAGGGAATAAGGTGAAAACATACTCGTTGACATTGTTGCCATATATGCCAGTCTGTGGTTGATTCCATAGATAATTAACTTTGTTGATGTAATCGCTGGTATTATTAATTGACAGGAAGTCACCGTTAAAGTGCGGCTGGACATCGTATGTTCCCATAGCAACTCGAACGAAATCGCCGCCAATGGTTACTTGCGACGACAACGGGAAGAAATTGGTTATGGTCTGCAATCGCGTGTCATTTGACGATAAGTGAGACAGAAACTTACGTTTTTGAAGTCGTCCGCCCCGAGGCCATTCGATGCATCGAACAGCACGACTAGATCGACTACGGCAGCTTTCAAATTGCACTGTGGCAATGGTGTGGTAGTTGGTGGCGTCTGGGTGGTCGTTGTCTGCGTGGTGACAGGCATCGCTGTCGTCGTAGGACCGGCGCTGGGCGTGGGCGACGGTGGTACTGAAATTTAAATTTTTCGAAACTTTTGTCTTTTTTGATGGCAGAGAGCATAAGTTACCCAGTGTGGGCGATGGCAAACCGACGCAGTGGATGTTAGTGATGCGACGAATGGGATGGCCTTCGAAGTCTGTGCCTACGACGGCGACGGCGAAACTCGATGCTGGACAGGTAAAGACTTTGGAGATGTAGAGGAAAGCGCAGCCGGAGCGCATTTGCAGCGGCGAAGACCACAGCAGAGAGCCGTCGGAGAGCGAAAGAAACTGGACATATGTCAGCGAACCGACGCCGTCCGCGGTCGCCACCAATGCGTTGTCGTTATCTGAAAATATACCATTTCAGATAAAATTCGGATAAGTGCACCATCTCGAGACTTGGTCAAACAGTTGAATCCAGTCAGCTATACTTATGCGATACAACTATTGCATTTGCAAATCTGAGGATTTGCAAGCGCGGTGATTTCTTAGAAAACAGGAAATAACCGAAAAACGACCGATCGCGGCGCTTGCGAATCCCTATTTCCTCAATTGCAATAGTATTACGAGTCAGTTTCATTTGGCATACTATAAACAAAGCCGTACTTTTGGGGTTGAACTTAATGACTGCGTTACTCAGAACTTAAACTAGCGTGCGCGATATGAAACCGATCGGCCCTATGAAATATCCCCCTACACTCGAGAGGTATCTACAGTATAAGTAACGGTCAGCACAAAAACTACTTACTTCCAGCGATAGGCGCCGCTGCAACTTGATCGGAATGGACACCGTTCTCAATGCCGACGTCTTGCGTGAATCCGATGGACACCATAATGTTACTTTGACCTCTCACTTTGACAATGCACGGCTTTCCTTGCTCGGTTGTTGATCCTTGATTAACGTTAAAAGTATAAATGCCCGCCGTTCCGCCCGTCGGGAATTTCTCAAGCGTGCTGTGTTGACCACCCTGAAGTGATGCGTGGAGAGCAGTACCTAAACTGATTAACATTAATTCCTTGTAGAGGTGAGACGTTTAGCGAACCGTTCGGATCTGTTACGGCTAGTGTCGGTGGATCGATGCCGAAAATATCGACGGTGAGCAACGAAGAGTTCAGGCCGACTTGAGCGTATTGGGTGATGTTGGCGCAGTTTTCGTAGACACTGAACGTCAGCCAACTCGAGCCGTAGAATGAGTTCAACAGGCTGCTCCAGAAATTGGTAAGTATGTCTGCGGTTAATAGGTAGAAACCACCGCCGCTAATTTGCCCCAAGTCGAAGTACGCCTCCATACCCGGATCATTATAGGACGTACCACATGGCAACGAGTCTCCTACAGTGATAAAGTTCACCTGCAATATGATATCTTTAATTTTTTTAAGTTTTAGACATATTTTGCGAAACTTACATAAGAGTGGGTTCTAGTAATCGCGTTTAATGCTGGGCCAGTCTGTTGCCAATCGAAGGCGGGGGATCCAGTCAGCACAAAGACTTCATCGCGATAGCCAATCATTGGGTTATTCAATGCTTGTACTAGAGCACTAATCGTCGACCTGGTACATTGTCCGCTGTAGTACGCCGGCGGCTGAAGAGCGGCGGCGATTTGGGAGACAAAGTCGGGGATAGAAGTGGAAGTGATGGTAGCGGATGTGATGTTTCTGCCCTGCGTAAGTGCGAATGGATCGTAGGCGATAACGGCGACGAAGCGGGTGAACCAGTTCGGATAATTTTGGGAGACAGAGGTTAGGACAGGTGTCAGCGTCGCCGAAATATTCTGCAGGACGAGGCCCAATGGTGTTGATGAAGCGCCATCCAGTACGAGCACGAATGTACGGTTGCCATTATTTCTGTGCAGCGCCGGAACTATTGGGAAGCATACCGCTGCAATCCATGTCGTTCATTACAGTCAAGTGCACAGATTCGGGCTATTAGAGAGTATAGTCGATCGGCTTGGCGAGGTATAATACCACTTTCGCTTTAAACTGGGTGCCCTTTGGATCAACTCAGACGCTTTTCAAACCAAATCGGATAATTTATTGAACTTATTCTTAAGAGAATCATCCAATTTAATCTAAAACCGGTATGTATGCCGCAATGTTCTTAGCTATCCAAGTCGGGGACAAGTTTTTAAGAAACGTCGCTAAATTTTGCCGAGTGAATCGGCTCCTTTTATGCAGACAAAAATTGGCCATAAACCCAAGGCGCTCAGGTGCCATGGGTATGAGAGCTCTTTAAAGGCCATATATAACCTCCCCTAATGTATAGGAGGCCCCAAAAACCTCCCAGCCGTATTTTGGCGCAAAATACGTGGATGTTTTTGCTTGAGAACTAATTTTGAAGGGCTTCCTCAGAACTTGCCTCAGGAAAAATTTGGAACGCCTCAGCCCTATTCGACAGCTTTTAGTAGGCTTTTGGCTACAGTATCTGTACGGTGGTCTGGAGCGTTTCGAATTTGTTTCAAATTTTGCCTGAGACAAGTTCCGAGAAAATTCAAACAATAAGAAAATGCATGTACTTTACGCCAAAATATGGTTCGAAATTTTTTGGGGCCATCGTGTACATGTGTGGTTCAGTCCTTATCAAACAACAGTTAAGGAAATGGCCAAACGCTTACCAGTTTGACAGAAAGTGCCCGTCCATCCTGGGCGACATTGACAAGCGGTTTCACTGGCATCTGGGAATCCTCCGTTAACGCAAATGGCCTGTTCGCAGTACTGTCCGGTCCAGTACTGCTGACAGTAGCAACGACCATTA
>NIUQ01002818.1:0-20192 GCA_002796945.1 Plectus sambesii
TCGCCGCCTATCTACGCGCTTTGAATTTGGCGCCCAATCATGCAGTTGTTCACGGCAATCTCGCTTGCGTCTACTACGAGCAAGGGTAAGTTTTTATGACGTCATAATCGGTGTTGCACCGCTGCGTGAAACTGTTCGAGTAAAATTTAGCGTGTAAGCGCGGTAGTATTGGTAAAAGTTAGCAAAAGCTATTAATATGTCTTTCATAAAATTTCGTGAAGCTTGTTAAAATGTAGAAATTAATTTATATATTTACATTAGTTTTATGAAATTGGCCCGTTGATGCGGTTGAATATCGTCGAATGAATATGAAAGCATGCGAATCGCTTCAGGTTGATCGACTTGGCCATCGACACGTATCGTCGTGCGATCGAGTTGCAGCCCAACTTCCCCGACGCCTACTGCAACCTCGCCAACGCTCTGAAGGAAAAGGGCTTAGTCGCCGAGGCCGAAACCGCCTACAATACCGCTCTCCAGCTCAGCCCTACTCATGCTGACTCGCAGAATAACTTGGCGAATATTAAGAGGGAACAGGGAAAGATCGAGGAAGCTACGAGGCTCTACCTCCGCGCACTCGAGGTAATTTGCGAGTCTTTTGTGGGAAGTTCGGCTGGAATGTCCGCCTTAGTTAATACACTGCGAAGTAGTGTCGTTCTTATCGAAACGATCCTAAAATATAATGAACATGCAACGGAGAGGACGAGATAGATAACATTCTTTCATCATATTTAGTCATCTTTGCATTCAGTTTCGTCAAACTAGCGTTCGAATGATGATGAAAGAGAACATAAGGATCTGCACTAAAGTCGAGCTAAATCTCCGCCTATTGTATTCTAAAACTGTGGATGCGCTCTCTTTGAACTCTGTTTTATACCATTAAAGCTTCTCAATTGGACTAAAATTAGTCAAATTACACTCCTTATTTAGATATATCCGGAGTTTGCGGCCGCTCACTCGAATTTGGCGTCGATCCTGCAGCAGCAAGGGAAGCTGCAAGAGGCTATCATGCACTACAAGGAGGCGATTCGCATAGCGCCAACGTTCGCCGACGCCTACTCCAACATGGGCAATACTCTGAAGGAAATGGGCGACGTCAATGGCGCCTTGCAGTGCTACACTCGCGCCATTCAGATCAATCCCGCCTTTGCCGACGCTCACAGCAATCTTGCGTCTATACACAAGGTTTGCTTTTTGTTTGTGGTCAGGAATAATAACGCATAGATTTTCTGATTAAAGTGGGCGACAGTAAGTCGTCTACTTCGTTATGAACGTTTTTAAAATTAACTCGAACTGTAATTCTCTTGGCACTCTTCTTTAGCGAATTTGGATTACTACTGAATCGTAGTGCCGGTTTATCAGACTTGTACTGCAAACGACCGTTGAAGTCAGTAATCTGAATATACGCATTCTTTCTCATTTTTTATCATTTCTTTACAAGTGCAAGCCCCCACAGTTTGCTTCTAGTCTTTTTACTTTTATCGTTCTTCTAACCCGAATCGGGCAGTTCGCGACTTAGTCCGTTCTTATCGTCATTCAATGACTTTGAGCGGTATGCTTTCGCGATAAATAATTCTCGTTTTAACATATTTTCATTTGGTTGAAAATTGTTTTTCTGACCAATAGCAATATCGAAACGCACAATTGTCTGCAAAATGTCATAGGATTGGACGACTTCAGCAAATTCTCTGGATTGATTGTCGGATTTTTTCAGGATTCTGGCAATATCCCGGACGCTATCCAGAGCTACTCGACGGCACTGAAGCTGAAGCCGGACTTTCCCGACGCCTTCTGCAACTTGGCGCACTGTCTGCAGGTAATTTTGCCTGAATATTTACTCGTTCAGTAGCTGTAAAGCGTTAGATGAATTCTTATGTGCACATCTCTTGAACCAAAGCCCTGTGTTCTGTTTCAACTCGGTACAAAAAAGAGACGGCATTATTATCTCTCAACGTGATGAATTTAGATAATTTGCGACTGGTCCGACTACGATAATCGAATGAAGAAGTTGGTGGCGATCGTGGAGGAGCAGTTGAATAAGAAGCGACTGCCGTCCGTCCATCCCCACCACTCGATGCTCTATCCGCTGACGCACGAAGTGCGCAAGGCCATCGCGTCTCGACACGCACAGCTTTGCATTGAAAAGGTACGTGTCTAACTTCATGCAGAGGTGTGCAGAATGGTAATGGCCCTTGGCGATAGGATAGATTTCATGAGGAAACGTGCAGTCAGAATACCCCTATCAAGAACTAGTTTTGATTTGATACATATCGTCACCGTAAAAACCGCTGTATCTTTTTGCAGGTATCAGTGTTGCACCGCGGGCCGTACAAGCATCCGGAGAGGCAGCTGAAATCCACAGAACGCCTGCGGATTGGCTATGTCTCCTCCGACTTCGGCAACCATCCCACCAGCCACCTTATGCAGTCCATTCCTGGCATGCACAATCGCGACCGCGTCGAGGTCTTCTGCTACGCCCTCTCTATCAACGACGGCACCAACTTCCGACTGAAGCTCATGAATGAGTCGGAACACTTTGTCGACTTGTCGCAAGTACGTGGCGCATTTAGTTGCGTTTTTTAATTGGTTTGAGAAAAGCAGAATGAGCATATTGTTTGAGTAGTGAAATTCAAGACGCGATATCTTTTTAATATTTATGTTAAGAAGCGCAAAGTCGATTATGTAGTAAACTGTTCTGTTTTCAGGTTCCCGACAATGGAAAAGCGGCGGACAAAATCTGCGAAGACGGCATCCACATTCTTATCAATATGAATGGCTACACGAAAGGCGCACGAAATGAAATCTTCGCTCTTCGTCCAGCGCCTATTCAGGTATGTGCTAAGTTTATATGGTGTCATATCGTTGGTTCATTTTGTACCATTTCAAATAACTAATGCGAGTATGTCTCGTTTGTTTCACTCTCATATTTAATAGCAAAATAAGTATTATATTATCAGTAAAATTGGGTAGTTTTATCGATACAATATCGCACATGTGAGATTGTTTGTTGAAAATAAAATAGGACAGGGTCGTTAAACTTGTCATTGCAGGTGATGTGGTTGGGCTATCCGGGAACGTCGGGAGCGCCGTTTATGGACTACATCATCACGGACAAGGTGACGTCACCTTTGTCGCTGGCGCACGCGTACAGCGAAAAGCTCGCCTACATGCCGCACACCTTCTTCATCGGCGATCACGCCCAGATGCTCAAACATCTCACCGAACGCGTCATTCTCAAAGAAAAGAACTCCGACTATTCCAGCGATAAAGATACCATCACTGTCGTCAACGCCGCCAATCTCGAGCCCCTTCTCTCCAAAGCGGAGTCCATCAAAGTAACGACTGTTTGTTTTTGCGGCGTCGAAATTGGGGTGTGAACTGTGTTGCAAAGGGCGTTAAATGGGACGCTGTTTGTACGAGGGGCGTTCAGAAAGTCTCTTTACCTTCATACACGCAATAGAGTCTTCATAAAAATGGCTAGTTAGTTTATAACTTAGCCACCGTCTCTCTCCCAAATTTTGTACATTCTCTTCCTCCAGCTCTGTAGGCTTTCTCTAAATAAGGCCGCCAACTTGCTTGGAAAGGTTATTCGCTTTAAGCCGTCCGCTTTCGATGGTCCTCGATTATCAGCCCCATATATATATTAGACAGAAATCGCTTATAACTTTAAATAGCTTGTATCCATTAATATCCGCTAGTCCTCTATTCATCTGTGTAAACAATTTTCATTGTATTTTTTATTACAGCCGTTGATACGCGAGCTGGAAGTGTCGCACGGGCCGATGCGCGAGCTGAAGAAGACGGAGGTCGTGATGCCCGTGCTCGAGATGCCCACCACCGAGGCTGTCAAGCAGATGATCGGCAGTGGTCAGATCGCCGTCAGCATGGACGGTGTTCCCGTTCAGAACGGCCTCACCACACTCAATCAGGCACGTTCTTTTTATGATCGATCTTCTGTTTGATGCTTTTTAAGCCGAGGAATTTTTAGGTAATGATTTTAGCGCAATGATGTCTTTATTTAATTTTAAATTAACGCGTTCGCTGATGAAATGTAATGAACCTCTGCAATGTCAGGACACGAAAAATAACAATCGCGCCTATATATGCTCAGATAGCGGCTGCGCGCAGATCTTATCAAAATTCAAATATAGCGTTTTATCAGCTCTCTGTAATCGGCTCTTCGGTGTGCATACGTTGAATAATGTGGCAAATCGTTTGCAGACGCACATAAAGGCGGCGACGGGCGAAGAAGTTCCGCAGACGATCTTGGTGACCAGTCGGCAGCAGTACGGCCTCCCTGAGGACGCCGTCGTCTACTGCAACTTCAACCAGCTCTACAAGATTGACCCTCCCACTCTTACCATGTGGGTCGAAATTCTGAAAAGGGTACGTTTATGTTTCGTTTCTTTATGGTTTTGATTAGTAAGCGCTGGCAGAGGAATCATAGTTCCTTTGTGGATTCACTGGAGTTATATAAGAGATAGCATTGTAATTCAGTCGAATAATTGAAACAGTCACAGTCATAATCGACAACTCTCGACTAAATATCAGGTAGTTCGCGACTTAGTCCGTTCTTATCGTCATCCAATGACTTTGAGCGGTATGCTTTCGCGATAAATAATGCTCGTTTTAACATATTTTCATTTGGTTGAAAATTGTTTTTCTGACCAATAGCAATATCGAGACGTACAGTTATCCGAAATAAGCGCGAACTTGGACGCTTAGAATAGCTTCTTGAGGGGATATTTATTTCAAAAAATGAAAGTTACAATATAATACAATATGAATATATAAAGCGCAGCCTGCGTGTCATTGATAGTGAATATATAATGCTGAAATCACTATATGGTACATTCCTATCGACTAGAAAGGACTTCTTTAATGCGTCTACTTTGCGCAGGTGCCGAATAGCGTTCTGTGGCTGTTGCGCTTCCCCTACCACGGCGAGGCTAATGTGATCAAGTTCTGCACGGATCGTCAGATCGAGCCTCGGCGCATCATCTTCTCCAACGTCGCGGCGAAGGAGGAGCACGTCCGGCGCGGTCAGCTCGCCGACGTCTGCCTCGACACCCCCCTCTGCAATGGTCACACCACAGGCATGGACATCCTCTGGACTGGCACCCCTATGGTCACTATGCCGCGTAAGTTGGAAATGATATTTGATGGATGACTGGTGCATGTGCTGACGATCGTTGGGGCTATGTGGAATTTTGGCGCTGCTCGCGAACAGAGAGTGCTTGAGGATCTTCATATATACAGTAGAATTCGTTTATATCAATATTTCTCTTTTGACGATAGGTTCACAAAAGTATGTATCAATTTTACACAAAATAATAGAATTCATCGTAAGAATGCGTGTTGAGATGTTCAATATTCAATTACCCTGTGCAATTTGTGTTGAGTCTCATGGCGTTCGTTGCAGTGGAAACTTTGGCGTCGCGCGTGGCCAGTAGTCAGTTGACGGCGCTTGGCTGTCCGGAGTTGTACGCTCAATCAGCCGAGGATTACGTCAACATCGCTGTTCGGCTAGGAACCGATCAGGAATTGTAAGTCTCACTCTTCCCAAAGCGGACTTATTGTACAGCCAAAAGTATTTCATCGTGATATGTTTTTCACAGTTACTTTAATCAGCCATTCAATGTAAATTCGCTTTTTTCACATAGTTTTCAAGCGAATATCCGTAACCGAAAAACTTATAAGGCGGAAAACGCAATATGATAAAATGTGAATAATGACGTCGACACCAAGCAGATCTGAGTAATAATAATTTTATCGTACGATTAACGCATCCTCGCTCGCCGTATGACGGCCTTTAACTTCCTTAAATCAATACCTTTACGTTCCTTTAATTTGTTTGACATCTTTGCCCGAATCGGGCATTGCGATAATGTATAGCAAATGTTGAGTGTTTCCCAGAACATCGCAGAAAATAAACATTTGATAGATAAATTGAAATCGGTGTCATATCGCATTCTTTGCGGATGCTACCTAGAACTGCATAAAGTACGCGATAGGAAACTATGCCATTATCTAGAAGAATATGGTGAGATATATCAGTGTAATCACCGTCATCTTTCCAGCTTGGCCCAAACGCGCGCCAAGGTCTGGATGGCGCGTACGACATCGACGTTGTTCGATGTGCGGCAGTACTGCATGGACATGGAGGACGTGTTGTATCGCATGTGGAAACGCTACGAACAGTCGCAGGAGCCCGACCACCTCGTCGACGGGCCAAATATTGTTTAGTCGTCGCGTTCAATTGGTTTCTACAACTTAATAATAATGACCTTTGTTACCTTGACCATATTCAATACATCTACTCCCAGCTGTAATTCGATTCTTTCACATTTTCACGCCTCCCTTGCTCGACATTATTTTTCGAGATCTTTAGAGCAGTTCATAGTTCATTTCTGCCGCTTGAAGCGTTCAATCTCTGTGTAGTCTGCTCTGATCGCTTTCATTCCTCGCTCATAGGCTTAGTCGTTTGTTAACAAGAAATGCTAGAACTGCTCTCTCCAACATCTAAACGCGAAATTTTCGATCAGTAAGAGACCGGCACATCGGCTAAGATAAGCGCCTCGCGATGTCATTATTCGTGGTGAGACGCCATTTTTTGAATCGTAATCGATGCTTAATTTGTACGCTTCGAAGTGAGCGCTTTTCAAAAATGCTAGACAAAGTGTTCAGTTTAAAGTGGAATGGTATTTAAGTGCAATAAATGGCTGAATAATTAGCTCTCAACTTACTGATCAAAAATTGCGAGTAATTTTCATTCGTATTTCCTTGCGCTGTTGCTCGGCTTGATTACTGCCATATTGGCAACTGCGTTGTGCAATTAAAAGCTGTCGTACGTTTGCCGCACATATATTGTCGGCGCGTACGTTATTACTGTTGGTGTTGTTCGTTGTTGTTATCAGCACATAGAGAATAGAGCGCGAATGACGTGATTAAATGAACTACAGACACTTTTAAGCGTGATTGGATCGGCTTTGCTTTTTCTCTATGCTGCAAGTTGTTTTCCTATCTCAACCGCCGCCGCTTATTCCGTTTTATTATTGATGTCAGCTTGTAAATGTACTATAGATGATTGAATTGACTTTTTCGGCTAATGACTTTGTTTAATCGTCGACGACCATTTGTGTGTGGTTACTCCTCTATTCGGACCGTTTGTTGTATTCTTGTTGACTGGCTACATTTCTTTAGATTCGCTGCTGCACTATAAATAGGCTTAACACGTTTGTGGGTTCATGGAATTTGTCGGATCGTAATACGTATTCTAAGAATACAATGGATTCGGTGTATGAAAAATATTGCTTCAGACCACAATGCAAGTTGCACTCAAAACGACGGTGTTCTGCGATCGAAGCAGTGAAATATTTTACGCTCGCATATTATTTTCCCTTTTTCATACAAAATGGCTTTAAATGAAAGAATGTTTGAGATACTGAATGACTCGCGTCGCCAGACCACAAAAATCGCGCATTAATTGCACGGTTCGCCATTTGGGCAAAGCCGACACAGCTTTCTGTGGCAGTTCATGGAACCATACAATCTCAGTAACACTGTACGGTTCAACACACGAACGAGACCGGTATGCAAATTCTCAAACGTGGCGAAAAAGATTTATATGTAGGTTCGCTACGACTATGTTTCGTACGGCTCCTGCAGTTACTGAATTTTATCACCACCTAATGAATTTGAGCGTGGATCCGGTCTCGGTGTGAAAGGGTGTATATATACAACCGGAGCAGTAACTTCTGATGGAGTAGGCCGCATGAAAAATCACTGTTATTTATCTGCGTGTCCATCATCAAGTGTCATATGACAGTTTTATGCATCGACTCGCTCTCCAAACTGCGCAGTTGATGCACTTGGAGTTAGTCTATTTTTTCGTCTTTGTCGAGTACTTGCTGTTGAAACTTGGTGACTTGGTGGTTGGCGACCCTCCTGACTGCTGCCAGACCGGAGATGATCTAAACGCAAAGTAAGCAGCATTAGACTGACCAAATCAGGCATGGCTTCGGCACTGCCTCAACAACCGTTATTGTTAAGGCTTACCGTATAAATGGAGGATATACGATTGGTTGCAGAAGAATGCATCATGGATTATTATCCGTTACGAGTGGACGAAAATCTTCGGCCCAATTCTTTTCCTGTTATTTATAGTCAATGCAAAACTTAGACAGAGTCTGGTTTTTTGTCAAATGTCCGGCCGAACGGCCTGACCGAATATATATTAAACTTTTGGTGATTGCGTGAACCGTACAGATGTCGTGAACAGCGACGGGAATGGAATCCGCCACTGATCCGCCACTGAATGAAATCCGCCTCTCTCTCTCTCTCTCTCTCTGCTACAATATCATGCACCACATTCACACTGCATACCTCAAAGCAAATGAAGCTGATTTGAACGATGTCAACGGCTCGCTCTATTGGCAAAGAGTATATTTCGGGATTAGCCAGTAGAAACAAAGTCACAGGAAACTGCAGGATGAGCGTAGTTATCCAGAAGCCCGACAGCTCAGGTATCTAAAAAATTCAATAATAGATTCAATACACTAACGCCGTTCTTTATGCTATCAGTCCCACAAACTGAATAATATTGTTATATTCATACCGCTATCAGTATCAGCTCGACTTCTTAAAATTACTTCCTCGTCAGTTTCGGTAGATGTTATTGGTTACGGTCTAACAGTGCCAGTAAAAGTCGCAACTCTACCGAGAATTTCTGAACACGTCCCCTTAGTCAAAGTGTTTCTCTATTCTAATAAAGTTCCCTTAAATGTTCAGTAGGGATATTGGTAGCATGGGTAAAATGAGGGCTCTTGGCTCTGTTTGGTATGGAGAAAACTATTGTACTGAAAAGGAAACGAATTCAGGGGAGGCGCAGTTTCTTTAAAACTCCGTCTCTATATCTTAGATCTTTTATCACAAATTTCAGTCAAAGATATCGACCCCCTTATAGCTACTATCAACTTAACATTCTCTCATAACCTTCTTATACCAATACAGAGGTGTAGGATGAAATCTCTCATTATGTTCGTAAGCGCTCACAATAAGATCGATCGTACACTGAAAGACAAACTCACTCTTTCCATAAGATTTCCGACAAAGCCAAGGTATAGTCTCGTGACCTCGACGAGTACAGCGACGATATGTATGGCGACAAGAATCACTTGATATGTGATATTTAGAGCTTTATACTGAAATGAAATAAAATTAGTGTTATAAATTCAAATAAAACAAAGTAATTCTGTACGCGTCGTAACGCAGGGTTAATCGCTGAACGTGTAGACTTTATACCAACAACATTTCATTGTTTATACCTTAACTAGCTTATACCTCCGAAATGAGCGTACCTTTATGGCGAGTGACAAAATGTGAATTATCACCCAAAACGGCGAGAAATGTGCGTTAAAGAAGAGCGCCATTTGCAGTGGTAGGCTCGATACGACATCTGAAAGCGATTTTCCACAGTGCGTGTCGCGATTTGCAATTCATTTTACAACGTACCTGATTTAGGAATAAAATCCATGCCGGCAAGCAGGAGAGAGTAGGAAAGCAGTGCAAATAATTACACAACGATTGACTATTTAAATCTGATGATGTGAGTGATATGAATGACGTTAGTAAATTGAAACTAAAAAGAAACTTTATTAATCGTTATGATTGTTGCTCGAATCCCTACTAGTGTGACTGCTCACTTTTCAAGAAATTGAACCACGAGCGCATATCTTTTCATAACCTTCTGATTAACTTTCGGTATAATCTAGTGACCCCGTTGTTTTTGTGCATCGAGGGGGCAGAGGGATGTAATAGTCGAGGCCTAGCGAGCAAAAATCTTCCTAATCAACGTTCTGTGAAGACTGCTAAAACATTGTACGTCTTCCTTAGGTTTCATAAACTCATGTTATACCACCGAATTTTTGATCCAAACCGTCTCGATTGGACATCGTTCATTTGTGTGCATATCAATATATTACACATTTATGTATCCCATATCCCGAACCCATAGACCATCACTTCCTCGAGGGGAGAGGGGGCAGGATTCCACTCGGTGGCGAGTGCCCTTCCTTAAAGTATATTGCCGCTGCGCTACTCCTATCACTCTGCGCTGACGATTACCGTCTGTTCTGTCATACCCTCCCTAATTTTACATGTTTTTAGATCCTCAGTGCTTAATGATCATTTCTCTACGCTTTTTACGGTATTCTAACACAATTCTTTGCTCTAACTTTGATCCGCGCCCTGCAACACCCTCTCGATGACAGTATTCGGATAGAATTACACAATAAGTTGCTGCGATTACAGCATTATTCTTCATCATATAAGTAAACCCTATGATATCGCGTATTTTAACGAGTAATTATCCTGAATGCTGACCAGCTAACCGCGATTGGAGGTTTATTTGGCCGTTCAGTGCAACCGGCGCGACTGACTTCGTGTTGCCATGCCAACACGCCTGATTATCAAGCAGCATGCCGCATATCGCAGACAAAAGAGAGAGCGCGCGAAATACTGCCATTTATTCGACCGACGTGCGTCCTTGGACTCCATATATGATATATAGTACATGATGCTCATTACAATAACGATATTAAACATGGATTCAGTCTAGCGACTTATATGCAGCAACCCAAATCAAAGATTTCATAGTAGTGAAACGTTCGTAATGAGTATACACAAAAAAGTGATTACGAGTGATCATGAGAGCCTGCAATCAGATCAGGCACATACAACAAAATAGTAACATCGCTTCAATGACGAGCTGTAAATTCAGTTCAAGAAGTATATACAATATTTATGGAGGATTGATCGAGGGGTCAGGAGGGTTAAGGGCAGCCGCTTCGTTGTTATTACCGAGCGCTAACTGTCGTCTTCTCATCCTCAGCTGTAGGCAGACCACACCGACTACACCGATCGCGAAAATCGCGTCGACGATCGACAGAACGATTGTCAGTTGAATCGGCCAGTATGCAGCGTCATACGCTGTTGAGCAGTTTGGCTAAAACTCATATATCTTACGCTGTGCTGCACACATGCGGAGAAGCGCTGCTTTCGCTTTAAATTGTGATCGTTTCGGGCCTTTTATGAGAAAGAATGCTTTTGTGGCTTGGAGATTTCACTTTATGTTATGAGGGCGTGATGTTATATGGATAGAAAGATCACTGCTTCTTGAAAGCTATGACCATGGAATGAGAAGTCATTCCTTTTCTACTATAGTTGTCAATATCGCTTGATACTACTACATAAGGATGCCCCTTGGTCGATTGTGAGTGTTAATACGGCCCTTCGCTTACGGTCAATTTCAGCTTTTAAATTTCAGCAAGTACGACCTTTAATAATTGTCAAAGTGGAGACTTACTGCAGACTCGTCCGCGCAGGCGACATAGAGTTTTCTCAAGTCGCGCAGTATAAACCCGCAACAGCGAAGATCTTGTTGAAGCTGATCGATTGCGGCTGTTTGATTGGCTTGTTTATATCGACCTGCAGCTGTGGTTATAGAGATCGCCAATTCTACACCGACGGTTCCATTGCGAACTACGACTTCTGCGACGCCGCTTACGGCGAGCAGCAGGAAGAGGAAAGCGATGAGGCAGAGATACATGATATTCTAAAGAGTTAAGATTAGTTGAATCACTAAAAAATGCAGGTAGTTATAAACTGATGGAACTGTTGTGATAACATCAAAATTACTAAAGAAAAGACATACCGCTTTCCAAGAATCGATAGTATGTTGTCTATAGTAGTTCTTCAGGCATCTGAGTAGCAGAAAAGTGCAAACTATAAGCACTATCGCCAAGCAAACTATGCCCAGTTTTGTAAGGATGAACGGATAAAATCTGAAGCGATTTCTTTTTTATTGAAGTGTAATATAAATTTAGTCAGCTTGTTATGATTTCATACCCATGAATTCAACTAAACTTTTCCCGAAATAATTTATCTATCAAATCATACTCCTTTATAAGCTGATTAGATGGAGAAACTAAGTTAAAAATAAATAAACGTATGAGGTATTTGAATATAGAAAAGTTTCAAAATTTAATCCAATACCACGAGTTATTTTATTCAAATATTGCAAGTGTTGAACTGCTATCGCGCCGATTGATCATATTTCGGTTTCTGTCTGTGTTCCGACTAATCGCCGCGCTTACAATTTCTCATTTGCAATAACTTAATGACATGGGCGCTTTCATCGACAACGTTTTATCAACAAGAAATTGTATAGCAAAAGCTAATCACTTCACTTACATAGCACGTGGCTTGGGCTTCGATCGTCGTTGTTAGGTAGCCTTCATCCCCAGAGTTCTTGATAAAGTTTTGAATGGTGTCCTTCGTCTCATTGATGCCCGGGACGAAGGAAAGGATTGCAGTCATATTTATAATCAGCACTACGATGCTGACGAGAATCAGTGGCTTCGTAACAGTTGACGATATCTCCTCCATTTTTCTCAGCGCGCTCATTCTATTTTCTAGTTAGAGTGATCCTCTGAGAAGAGTTGTGCTTGAAAACGTCTGAAGTGTAAAAGCGCCTTAGCTTGTGCAACCAAAATAGAAGCCAACTCTGACCATCGGGGGCGTATGTCATATATTAGCTAAGAGCGCTGTCTTATCAGTTGTTTATGTTAAATATGCCAAGACAAATAAAGTAGCGTCCCGACGCCTTCGAAACGATCGAAGCATAACGTTGCGAAATTGCATGTCAATCTGATGACTGAGCAGCAGTAAGTTGCGCAACCTAATCCCTTCTGATATGACTCATCAAACAAACACATTTGTTATGGCAGTTTGCCTCCTCTTACAAGCAAATCACATCGCTCCATGCCTTTAGTTTTTTTCAAGCGTTAACGAACTTTCTTCCAGTTATCGTAAAAGTGAATTTTAAGAACAAAAGTAGAGCCTGCGATTGAAAATTTTAGGGCACTAGTGAGGTGCTGCATACTCCGGGGAATATGAAATAGTTCAGAACTGAGGTTAACTTTTGTTTCGACATTTCTCGTTATTTTACAAAAACTCTTTGAAGTTCTCAATTTTACTTCGCTATGTAAATTCTCACATAAACAACATTGGTTGCTGTCACGGGACTACAGGTGGATCAGGCAGTTGTCACTTCTGCTCGACTTATACTCCCCCACAACGAAGGGATATGAGTAAATGAGTAAGTTTTGCATTGGCAGGGGCACACTAGAACATTCTTATATCCCCCATATTACCTCAAAAAACCTCACTCTCTCATAAGTGTTTGCCTCAATGGATCATCACTGAACGATATAAATTTTGTGCACTGTACTTGAAATTTTGTGATATTAGAAATTTCTACTGCTTGCTGAACTGTCAGAGCAATATCTCGCACTCACCTTCGTTGACAGACTGACGAAAGCGAAAAGGAATTGTGAAGAAGACGTTGCGACACGTTAGCAGACAGGATAACGCACAGTTCAGACAAGACTGACGACCGCTAAACTTAACAAAACAATGATAATGACTGTTAACGGCTCCCCACACCAACCGGCAGAGCGCTGATAAGCAGTTGCGCAACATTGCACAACACTGCCTAAGACTGAGTAAAATCAAGATGCCAGCCATTTGTGAACAAATGTTGACTTCCGATAATTTGAATGCGCATAAATCTCTCGCGCTTGTGCTTGTACCGTACGTGACTGCATTGAGTTCCTACCGAGTTCTTCGAATCCTCTACAAAAATAAGAATAAAAATTGAGTTCTAAGAATCTCCTTCAAATATACCCCTCCTTTCGGCAGTTGATGTCATAAAGCTATTCTCTAATAGATTCATATGGATAAAAAAGTTTAACAAAAAAGGATGGAAAAACGTTAAATCAAACAAACCATTTGAAGCATGTTATGACCGAGATATTTCATGTCTAACTTTCAGTGTAAAGAAAAATGATTATTTAAATATTGGGGACATATCTATAACAATCAAAGTTTGTCACAGTTTTTCCACATGCTCTCTCTCTCTCTTAATCATCGATCGTCTGTCGCCAACATCAAATGCTGACTGTATCACCCACATAGTAACATGATTGCCTTCCACACAATCAGACTTAATTGATGAGTATGTCGCACAAACGTGTAGGCGCGAACGATTATTTTCAAAACTTTTAATAGTCACGAGGATTTTGTTTGGTTTGTTGATATGAGGATATTGTGCAGTCGTATAACAGTGTTTTGCAAATACATCATCCCCGACTGAGGGAAAAATAAAGACTTCATATCTTTTTATTTCCATTTCTTAAAATGTTTTTCGAATATCGTCGCAGATTAGGGGTCTGATATAGTACATGCAAGGCCTTCAAAATTTTAAAATTCTTTCCAGAATGTTCTACGTCACTCCTCGATATTAATGTCGGAGCAAGTGTAAAGTTTATCATGTATTGAAGATAACGAGCTCCCTTAGAAGTTTTAGAAAGTATATTATCTGATTTGACATCAAGTGATAAATTTCTATATTGCGCCATTTAAGACAGTGATTAAAATTGTATTTTCAAATAACTCACTATTGCGGCTTTCTGTGAATTAATTTCTGGCTGGTACTGCTATATTTGAGAATGTTATTCCGCTTCTGTTCGCATTGTCACGTCTCTTATTCATCAATTGAATACAAATGATGTCTTAATATTAAGACTATGTTAGGAGAATATGTGGGTATCGCGCTCGGATGTTTCGGCTTTCGGTTGATTGTGGTTATTTCGAATGTTATATACGTACCGTTTACGTCGTTAGTGCCGCCACTGTAAATTGTACATGTTATTGTTTGTGTGGCCATCTATAATCATGTCAAGTCATAAATAAATAGTGGCCAAAAAGTAATGAATCTTGTCGTGTATCTCGACACATGCGTTAACTTCGTTCCGTACCTACATGCTACGGTTATTAGCATTATGAGCAAATTAGACCTAAGTTAGTGGTTGATTTCTCTTTTTAGCGAATAGCTGAGGAAAATAAACAGGAACGAGCCAGTATTTCTAAAGGGATGCCTTTCGCTTTTCCCTGACAAATAATGATCTACACTCTTTAGATTACAAAAGATTACTTATTTGAGCACTTATTAATACGACAAGAATGATGGAGGATAGCCTGTTGTCCGAAAACGATTGCCTGACATACAGTACCGTACGAGCGTCGCAGCTTTTGTTATGAATTTTCTGCAAATGAATCTCATTCTTACTCTCCTGAACCTATATCCAGTGGTTCTGGAAAATATTCTATTTCCGAAGTAAATCTTGGATAGTTGCCCGTGTTGATCTTGGTCATCTCGTTGACAGCAAAGTTACAACATGTCTGCGGCGCTGTTCTTTACGAACGCGTGCAAATTCAACAATTGCGGCGTTCATTTCGCGTCACTGTGGGATCTAGTTCAGCACATTGAAGAAACGCACATTCGTAAGCAAATTTTACACTTTTTCACATCTACGCCGAAGTATCATGCAAAACTCTATACTATATTGGTAATGAAAGTAGGTTGCAAATTATTTTATTCCAACAAGCGCTTCGAAAATACAAACGCATGAAAAAGAGAAAGGATACTTTGAACATGAGCACTCCAGTATTTTCAATATCACAATGAGAACCAAATTATGCATTGTGCTGAACGAGCAGACAGCAACGATTATGGCAGACCATATTGGTCATCTGTTTATTAATTGTTTTATAAATTGAATAAGCGCACTTTGAAAGATTCTAGCTCTCTTTACAAGAACTTTGCATAGCATGCGCTGAACTTCAAGTTGGAGAGAGGGAGTTGCCGCCCTCCATACTCGTTGTCAAAGGCGCAGATTACTGCTGAAAATTAACTTTTAAAATCAATCTCTAAATGAATATTAATATGGGATTGTAACAGATTTTTTAAATGTCTTCCTACGGGTGAAGTTGGCGTTTGTTGGAGGCAGTACTTTCGGCTGTCCGTAACATTTTTCAGTGTCCTTAAGGACCGATATTGTGTATGAGGATTTTGCAGTTTAAAGCCAATTCAGTATGCAGAAGAAATTAAAAATGATCTGTTTAAAGCGATCACAATATTAATTATTTGAATTGAAAACGTTGCATGTTCAGCGAGGGTGGAATCTTATTATTCATAAGAATATAGAGAGATTAGAACTTCGGGAACGTAGAGGAACAACCCTGCCATTTTTGAGGTTGTGCCAGCGCTCTGACGATTATTTAAATTGCAGCGATTATCGAATCGGAACAGCAGAAGAGAGAAGAGCAGGAAAAGAGTCAAGATCCGCAGCAAGCGGCCTCTCAGCAGCAAAATCAGACGCAAACTGTTCCACTCAGTTCAATTTATCGGTATGATTCAAATGATGTGTTGTTTCCTTGCATTTCTTTCAGACTATAAAAGTATAGTAGCGATCGTTGATAGTAATCGTTTATAGCGATTCCGCTTATAGTGGTGATTCGTTTATAGCGGACAAGTTTGACCGGCCCCGAATTTTCGCTTTCCTATGTTTAGTACAGGGCCAAAGTCTTCTATAACGGTAATCGCTTATATTGGGCAAAATCTGTCGCTACCTCATCTAACGGTATAAACGATTTCCACTGCATATTCGTCTAGGTATTATGTTAATCGATGCATTCAATATTTCACTAAAATAGGGAAGCATACGACATAGCTGCTGACCGAGTAAAATATCAGGGTCGAGTAATTATTTTGCAGACATCTATTCCATTATTCAGGAAATGTGTTAAATTTAAAGTTTAAAATATTCTATCTTGCAAATACGCCAGATTGATGGCCTTGATTGCTAAAAGTAGCCTTTAAACTGCTGCACATGCAACATCGCGCTGGTGTGACTTAGATGACCTAATATATAACTTTTAGCGCGCTCTTCAGCAGTGACGCGAATTCTAGTGTAATTTTCAGCTTGTTTCCCGTACTGCCGCAGCAGAAAGCGAAGCCGATCAAGCCGGATACATCTGGCTGTTCGTTCAATCATAACCGAAAGCGAACTGCGCACGTCACGTCGTCTCAAACGTTAAATTTTCATCCGCATCAGAATTCAAAGCAGCCCGCTACATCGGCCAGTCGATCAGGCATAATATACTATTTTTTTATCATTCAGTTGCTTTCAGTTTTGTTAGAATACTAGTCGGGTCAGGTCCAGAGATCAGAGGACATACAGATCTTTCCCATCGCGAATAGAATTCTCATTCGCGCTCCACCGCCTAAACTAACAAATTAATCACTAAAACAGTTACCTTCCCCATCTGTCTAGTCGCTGTGTACGCAATACTAATTGTATGTGATATGTGTTAATTCAGTCGAATCTTATCCGTCTTTATATTTAGATGTTTTAAAAATTTTTTTGCAATGAAAGAGCTACGATTTTGTGTCATATTATGCATGTCGATGTTAGAATTATCATGACATTGATCGTGTTTCAGGCTCGCTGGAGCGCGATGACGAAGTGTCGAACGAGTCGTTTCGCGAAGAGTTCGATGAATTTGCTGGCGACGCTTCGTTCGGAAGGTTAGTTGGATTCGTGAATCTCTTGAAATATTCTGATCTTAAAGAACGCGCTGTTCAATGCTTGAGCTACTGGAGATGCGTTATAGGGCGGAATAAAGTTATATTCTTTTTTTAAGAATACAGAATAAAAGGTTGAAAACATTTCCTTGCGCTGAAAGTGATTGAAAGAAGACTAAGCTTACTTTTTTGATTGCGCATTGAAGAAGCGATCGATTCATCAATATGAATAAAAGTAATACCAGCGTGTCTATTTCAAACGCAGTACTTTTTATTTCAGCGACGGTTTGGTAGAAGAGCGCAAGTATAAATGTCCAGTAAGTGGATGCAACAAACGCTACAAAAATCTGCAAGGCGTGCGATATCACGCGAAAATGGCCCATAGCGCCACCGGTGGCGATTCGGAGCAGCCCGCTCCCCCGTAAGTTCCATTATTATGGCGATTCATATTTCATTTTTAAATTTGTTAAATTTTTCATTCGCAATAGTTCCTTATCAGTGACAGGAAAACCGTCTCCCTGAGGTTTTTCTTGACGTGATCCATGCTAAAGATACGCTTAAGTTGGCGTTCTACGGCATCCTCTGTGAATCTTTATTACCAATTAGAAAATAGTGATGATAAGTGTCGCCGATATTTTCGTTTTTCGCCTCAGAGAGGACGTTTTGCAGATCAAAAAGGACACTTTTATATTCATATCGTTATGAAAAATGTCCTCTTTGAAGTGGGAAGTGTCCTTATTAAAATGTCAGTGGTATAAAAAAGTCATTGCAGAACACGACCATACAAGTGCAGTCAATGTCCGAAGCGTTACAAGACGCCGGGAGGGTTGCAGAATCACGTGCAGCAGACGCACCGACAGGGCGGAGGGAGCGGTGGGGGCGCGAATAGTTTGGTGCCCGTTTCACCCTCGGCGGTTACTAACGCCGACCGCCAAGCGGCTCAGTCGACGACCACTTCGCTCGTCCCCCAATCGCCGGCCATCACGGCGACCACGCTGATTGGTCAGTCGTCGGGTACTCCTGCTTCCACTCGCCCCTCCGCCTCTTCGCAGCAACAGATTCAAACCGCCCCGCCGCCCGTCGCCGGTGGACATCAGTATCATCAGTTGGTAAGTTGATTGAGCAGTTAGAGTGGAATTATTTGGGGAATGGAGAATTTTTAAGATTGTAATGGGGGAAGGCTGTGCTGCGGTCACTGATGCGTTCCCTACAGTACTTATTTCATTCCTAGTCTAATTCGTTGCTAACTCCCAATATCACCTATATTATTCCTACTTTAAGCCATTTCATTCCTTACAGACTCCTCCAGGCACACCAACAGTCTACGCATCGGGCGTAGCATCGTCATCATCAACGATGAGCGGTCAGCAGGGGGCGCAACCGGCGCGGATGACGACGGCGCAGAGAAGCAGCGGGGGCGGGTTGTCGTTCACGGTGCCGATCATGCCGAACGACGGCAGCGCCAAAGGGCAGAAGCGCATGTCCGGCGCCGCCATGACTGCCAGTCGTCAGTACGGCTATCCCGCCGGCCGCGCTCCTAAAACCGCCCCCGCCCACCATCACCAACAGCATCTCATTATGGCCGCCGGCGTCCCTCAACAGGTCAGCATTCTTTCTTGTCGCGCGATTTTTTTGCTGTCAGAATATATCGTCGTAATTTCTTAGTCAGTAACGCACCTGTGAGGTTTTCCGTGACGGTATTTGTGCTAAAGATACGCTTAAATTGGCGTTCTATGGTATCTCTTTTGGATCTCTGTTACTGATTGAAAATTTTGACGAAAGTGCTCGGTGCGGGGAGGCTGGCGTTTTTCTTTGGACAAGCTTGTATCTGATACCCTTCGAGTCTGGGGTACGCAGAAATTTTCTCAATTAACGCCAGTCTTTTTCGGTTAGCACTTGATGAAATGGGGTAAGTGTACACTTGATGCGCACTGAATCAAATCTTAAATCGTTGCAAAATCTGCCTATCTCTCGGTATCTCTTATTAGAATATTGGAAGAACTAGATGTGCATTTTTCATAAATTAAATGGAAGATGTCGAAGGCAGGTTGATGATATTATTTTATTGGGTTGCTTATAAGCTCATACTATATTTTATCTGTTAACTTTCAGGTAGTAAGTGCCAGCGTTCCTCAGGATCCAATTCATCCAGTTACTGAAGTGGTTGTCTCCGGCACGGGCCATCAAACATCGTCGTCTTGATATGTTCTTCAACGAAGAACCATTTAAGTGTCTGTATAATGCAATTTATCGTCGCGTCACGTTCATTATTTGTCGTAGTATTTGCGCTTAAGAAATTTTGAATTGTGCCAGGGTTATGACGACTATTGCGATTTTTATCCCTGTGCATTTTGTTAAATTAAAATGCGATCGTGAACGTGTTATGCGACTTCAGTGAGCCGTTTTAAATAAGCGAGGATTTCTTTGAATCGCCCTACACGTTAGCATTTTCTGTTCAGTTCTGCCTTGACGATTTCTTCTTTGTATTGTTATATTGCATTCCGTCTATGGATAAGTTACTCTTCGTAAAAGATCTGGTGTAAGTAAATTAAAGAGACAGAAACAAAACATACTCGCAAAGGACAAGGAACTGGGTGAAGAAATGTGGAGTATTGGTAAAACAAAACCAGCAGTACTCTAACGGCCTTGTTCCCATCGATTTTTCGTCGAGGACGAAAGAACAATAATTCGTAAAGTGACCAGCGAA
>NIUQ01002819.1:0-24357 GCA_002796945.1 Plectus sambesii
ACATATGCACATCTGATAGTAACAGCATATGTATTTGCATTAAACTGGCCAAAATTATTCGATTTTATGGGGTGCTTTCTCTTATATCCGGTTCCCAGCAAAAGCTTGAGCCAAAATTTTTCTCTTATATCTGGTTCCCAGCAAAAGCTTGAGCCAAAATTTTTCTCTTATATCCGGTTTTCTCTTATATCCGGTTCTCTTATATCCGGTTTCTCTTATGTGCTGTAGCATATGACTGAGCACGGGAGTTCAGAAAAGTCTCTTATATCCGGTTTTCTCTTATATCCGATTCTCTTATATCCGGTTTCTACTGTAGCACAAATGGCGCTATCATCCCGCCTGGTCTTCTGTTCAGCTCCATCCTGATGTCACAGAACAAGGACTGTCGACTGTTACTATTAGAACCATCCAGCAATACAATGCTCCTCGACAATAGGAAATGCTCTTCAAAGAGCGGGTCAAAAAAACAAAGTCATGTGCTGGAACGGCCTGGTTGCAGCCCCGATCTGAACCCCATCCAAAATGTTTGGATATAAGTGAAGAATCGAGGGAAGTGACAAGCACCATGAGCCTTTGAAACTTGAAGGAAAGAAATTGCAAATACTTAAATTTTCGACCACCTTCGATTTATGCATGCTGTGAAACGGTGAATTGAATAGAAATTCGAGGATAATGGAAATATTGTAAATGATTGAATGGGTTAAAGCGACAATGTATAAATGTCCTTTTACATTTTTTTATCATTAAAAGTTGGTACATTTGTTCCTTTTTGAAATATTACTAAGAAACTTTTTGCTAATTATTTTGTCGCGAGGTGTATTTCTAGTAAAATCAACTAGGATCAAGTAATATGAATGGAATAATAACTTGTGCCAGGGACAACATAGCATTTTTTTTTTGAACCAATTGTTGATCGCAAAACAAATTGGTATTTTTTGGACTTCAAGTGCGGCTGATGCGTGAACTAAAACCAGCATACTTCGATGACACTGAAGCGGCCTTATGTTCTAGTATCAATGGTCAATATAAAACTTCTGAAGGAGAAGAGAATGAGTACGCCAAAAATTGTATCTTATTGCGTTGAAGATGAGATGATAGTATTCGTAGCGGAAACCAACATCGTTGAAGACAGAAAAGAAAAATCTAATTAACCTTCTCCCATACCTGAAGCTCTATCCACATTGCCATGAGGCCATATGACTACCGTCATGAAGCCAAAAAACACAAGGAGCTTTTCTAATAACTATTTACGCGCCTCCACGTTCATCTTATCATGCTTTCTAACACTTGCACTAGTTAGCGCGGTTTCTGTTTATCGCGCATAAAAATCATTATGTAGAATTGCCATTGTTGGAACGCCTATATAGCATACGGTAAAAATGGCATAGACCACCGTCTGGCTTAAATTGAGACCCTAGCACTCCTATTGCTTGCTACCTTTTATAATACCATAGGGTATCAAGCACTAATTCTATAATCTCACGGTACCTTTGGCTAAGAAAATGAGAAAAAATTTTTACCGAATAACTCACAAATCCAAAGAGTTATAAAATTCGGCTTCTTTCTTCCATATCCTTCCAGCTTCTACACCAATTTTAAATCTAAGCATTTTTCAGGTTTTTTAATCATTTCTAAGCGATTGATGTAAAAAACTTGATTTTGACAAACTTTGCATCGTTAGTGTACAATTTTGAACTTCTCATTATACATGTATCTCAAAGCGAAAACTTTTGCAAAAAAAACTTCTCGTTTTCAGAAATTTTCTACTAAAACATTCCATCGTACAAATTTTCAGCTGAATCTGAAAAGTTTTGGCGAAATGTGCCAAGTTTCTGAAGAAAATCTTCAATACCTTAGATAACCTGGTCTCAAGAGCAGAGTTCAATATGTGATCAAATTGGGTAATTTGAAAAACAACGAGCCAATCTGAAAGGGAGCGCGCGTCAGTTCTTCAATCTAAAGCAGGTGCATAGCTGTGAGTTATCCGATCTATTTATTTTCAGGCAGTAGAGCGTCGCGACTCGGTAGTTCAAAAGTTCTCTAAACGACGTTAGCTCTTAGTGAGATATTGAGACAAGCAGCCAGTGTGATATTGTTGAAGTGTTCAACTAGTCATGATACCTCAGCATAACTCGTCGACCTACTTTCAAACAATCAGCTCTGAGCAATTCATCATTGTGCAAGCGTTGTGTGTACCAATCGGTTTATTTGCTATTATTGGAAATGCAGTAGTGTTGCTCGCTTACGTCAAGTACAAGATGATGAGAAAAGTGCCCTGCGCCCACTTGATCGCAGCACTATCCGCTTGCGATCTCATCAACGGAGTCGGCAGCATCGTACTCGGTTTATCTCGCTTGCGCATCCCACTGTTCGACTACTACGATTTCACGCGATTTTACTGCATCGCTACAGCCACTTGTTGGATCATTGCAATGGAAATGAGTCAAATTATCACGATTGCAATAGCTTTAGATCGACTCATAGCTCTGAGTTGGCCATTATCGTACTCGGCGAGAAACCATCGATCATTTGCCAAAGGCGCCTTTCTCTGCGCGCTCTTCACTGGTTCCATCTTCATGGTGCTGTCTGTTATCGGTATTGATTTCTCAGAACAACCCAACCGATGTACATGGCGTAAGTTTAATTTGACTGAATCCATTAAACTTAAAATCAAGTTATCTTTAGTATAGAACATACCATCAATTATATAGCATCATTTGGTTCAGGAATCATATTATTATCATATTGCACGCTCCTTTGCAATAAGTATCGATAAAAATAAGAGAGGATATGAAGTCAAAATAGCAGTAAGCTCACTCTTAAGGCATTTCGTTTATCAAATTAATCCTTGCATATCGACCATCGAAAGTCAAGATAGGGATTTTTTGTCGTCTTTAAGTATATTGCCTGCGGTGAACACTTCGGAAAAGCCAGCGCATACAGTCCATGCTGTATGTGAGCAAAATATAGACGATCGATCGTTGCTAAGTGATGGTTGATGCCACCGCAAACGGCCAATACGGATGCGCCGCCTTCCCTATGCCCTATTTCACTAAAGTATAGCCACCGAAATCTGAATCTGACAAAAATTGGCTGAGTCTCGTGTCTTTGATATGAAGTGATACCCGGCTGAAGTGTGCCAATCAGCCATATGTTATCAAATATTTCCGAGTTAGAGATTTAATGAAACAGAGTCTCGAGTTTAATGAATTGAAACAGAGTTTCCGAAAAACGATAGAATATATGGAGCGACCTAATAAATCCAAAGTCGGATTTTAAAGTATGTTTCGCTCCTTGGACGCCGTCATTTGGACGCACAAACTGTCCACAGCCATTCGCGCACTGCCGACGCCAGTGGCTATCTTATATTCATCAATAGAATGAACTATTTACCACGTTTTGTCCGCTGTACTTATGGACCGAACTGTATCTGATGATATGCATTTATCGATTAAGTTTTTCCATTCTTCATAAACTGCGAGAAAGCATATTTTTGACTTAAACTGCACACTTAACGCGGTCAATATTTTCAGTGAGAGCAGTCAGCCCCCTATGCGGCAATATATTTTTGCTCTTCAACGCTGTCGTCGGACCGCTCGTTGCGACACTGTACGCAATTGCAATGTACAATAAGAAGAAATGGACACCCAATCGTGTAGATTCCGAAATCAGCGTATTATCACATGAAGCACAGGTGAAATTTAACAAACTACTTACGAAAATAATATGTGTTTACTTCCTCTTGCTTGGTATCCCTATGCTCGCACTCTTTGTTTCCATCAAAATCGCTCCGCCTGTCATTACGACCTTGTATATTGGACCGATTGTAAATGTATGCTTGAGTGTCAATGGGTGCACCAATATTTTTCTCTACGCCGTATCCAGTTCCAGTCTGCAGCCGTTCATTATCAACATTCTGAAGTGTGGTAAATAAGTAAATGAAAGCAATAAACAGGAGCTTTACCGCTCCGGACAGAAATGGCGTTGGTTTACGTCCAAAATGTCGCGACCAAAATGTCGAGGGACAAAATGTCGACGGTATAAAATGTCGAGGTATTTTATGTCGAGGGACCAAAACGTCGAGATGGTTTACGTCCAAAATGTCGAGACCAAAATGTCGAGGGACAAAATGTCGACGGTATAAAATGTCGAGGTATTTTATGTCGAGGGACCAAAACGTCGAGGGACAAAATGTCGACGGTATAAAATGTCGAGGTACAAAATGTCGAAACGAGAAAAATTGGATGCAAGAGAAGTCGTGGACACCAACTATCAAGTTGAGGTTTTATCGCGGTTAGTAGTACGAAGAGCTTTCAATTCAAAAAAGCAAAGCATGCAACGCCGCGCATTATTACCGCTCATTCACCAGTTAGAGTAAATGCGCGGTAGTAATGCGCGGTGAACAGCAGATTGACCGATAAATAACCACCCGGCTGACCGCAGTGGCATCTTTGCCTTTGCCTCCATCCCTGCAATCAACACCTATGCATCATCTTCTTGCTCGACTTCGGCTGTTCGTACTTTCTTCCGCCATTACTTCTGTCTTTGCATTTGCTATTATCTTTGTTCATCTTTCATTATTTAATCGTTCATCACTAGTTTACCCCTATCGTATGGATCTTTTGCTTTTCACAAATCGTTTTCCATTCTAAGCTGAATTTTGCGCGCACGATATGGAAGACATTGTTCAGTTAGTTGATAAATATACGAGCAAGAGCAAACCTACAGTAAATAGTTAACCTCGACATTTTGTACCTCGACATTTTATACCGTCGACATTTTGGTCTTCGACATTTTATACCGTCGACATTTTGGTCTCGACATTTTGGACGCGGCCCATGGCGTTGTGCAGATATGCTGTAGCCTGTATTGCCCGTCCAAGTGGCAAAATTTCTTGGCAACGGTTTTGTTTGCAAATCGAATTACTCAACTAGCTCGTTATCAGTGTCTAGTCAGCAGCCACGGCAAATAGAACTTGGACACTTACGCACACTCGTTCGCAATAATTATCGATATAAATTAGAGAGGATAATAAACCAACAAGAGTCTTATGTGAAAAGGTTTCGATTGGTAGCGATTGTTAAGCTTTTGAAGTGTACGAGTAAGGAGCCTTTATATAATGAAGGAGTGCTGGCAGGTGATACAGAATGCAACAGCGATATTAGTAATTATGTTACTTCAAGCAAGAACGGGATGATGTCCCTGTAATACGACAGCATATTGATTTACATGCATATTACAGTGCGATCCAATTTTTTCTCACCCTTTTGCCATAGTTGTCCGATTCATTTATATATTTTTTGTTCTATTTGCAGGTAAATAAGAATTATTTTAGTACCATGCGCAGCTCAAACGGATAAGTATGAAGAGAGTTGCAAGGGGTTTATGTGACGTACCCTATATATCGAAAAATGAGGTATAGAGTTTGCCGTTTCATTATGGATTTCAAGTTACTACCATGTCTGAACTATGCAACCGATATTACTGAATTGTACAGGAATGTAGCAGGTTGATTGAGTTATTGTTATTATGAGTTTCAAGAAATTTAGTTCACGCATTCTCTGTGACCAAGTGTTTGAATGCAACCGTCGCAATTCAATTGATTTCACGCCGAACACAGTGTTTTGTATTTTAAATTACTTGAATGGGCGCGGTCAAACATAGGGCGCGTTTAAACTATTGTCCAATGTCCTCTTTGAATTGGAAAGTGCTCTGTTCGGTTTGAAAGTTATTCTTCAAAAAGTGAAAATGGAATAAATATAACGTTGGACTTTAAAATTATAAATATAAACATGACTCTTAATTTGCGAACAAAGAAAAAATAATGATATTCATTGTCTTCGGGGCTATTCGGATCCCCACTGAGCTGAATTCTTGAGGCTGTGACTCTTAAGCCTCAGCGATGATCTTGCTCTTACTCTAATGCACCACTGCATCTACTGCGCTTAAAAATCAAGTTCTTTATCATTCTCGTTGGACTTATGCCTCATTGATTCATCACCATGTACTCTGCGCGCGATTGTCATCACTTAGGCAGCAATGTCCTTATTGCTTTACCCTCTATTGTCATTCCCAAGCAAACAATGCCCTCTCCTTGGCTGCGTCTCTGCTTAGTGACCTGACTCAGTGACCGGATTCAACTCTTAACGCTTATCGCTGAGATTTGCGGTCATCAGCAATTGCCAAAAACAAATGCGCGGAGAAGGATTATAATCCCACGAATTTTTACAATAGAAATTGCAACTTTTTGCGGTTGGCTGATGTTTAAAACGATATAACGACTTTCTGTCTAGACGTCCTGCTATCAGAAAATAGCATTTATTGTGGAGCTTCGGGGAATTCTCTCGTAGCAGACTCTGCTGGAGCACTTCCTAAACAATGGCTGCTAACAATTGTCTGATGTCTATCTAACACGGGGCGGGATCATGGGGAATGGCTTCCCATGTACAGTCAAAAGCGGACTAGTGCACATCGATCTGGTACGTAAGATTTGTGCACTTATCCGATTTTGACTGTACACAAAGGCGGGCTCGAGGCATAATCAAGCTTAGCAAGATGTGTATTATCCTGGACAGAGAAAAACCACCATATGTATTGAGTTATTTTGGCTTGAATCAAAGAGACAGTAACGGAATTTAATAGTGTTGGAGCGAGTCTTTGAATTGACTTCCACAAAGTTTCGTTCGGTTTTATCCTACCTGTCGCGAGATTTTACAGGGTATTGCATTAATTAGTCGAACGATTTCACAAATTCTTCCAGTTTTTTCACAACTGCGTCCAACGACTGCATAAATTCTTTTCATGATTTCGTACGAACACGCGATGGACGAACTGGACGAATTAGTGAGAAATTGGACGAAATGATGCAATCGTTGGATGCGTTTATGAAACGATTGGAAGAACGTACGAAATGATTGGACTGAATAATGCAATTCCCTGTTGCGTAACTGCTGCGGAGAATGGCATCACGGCGCCTCACGTTTGTACTAAAGTGTGATATTTTGCCTAATACTCAGTCAACGATGTTTTTTAATTTTTTAATTTTTTGTCTTAATTTAAATAAAAATCCACGCCTGGTAGGACTTAGAACTTTTTACGCCCGTTTTAATGATACCCTGATAATAATTTAATACTACCTAGCTATCGCCCCAGCTCTACCACCAGTTTTAGTATGGAGGCCCTTTTTTCTCCTTTTTGCTTTTTCGATTCAATTCGAGTTCTAATTCAGCACTCGCTAGCCCACGCAATATTAAATTTAGAATCGAACGCTATTTTTACTTTACATTGACGTCTATTAATAGCTGAGCATTTTGAGCCACTAGTAAATTCACTGCTTTTAACCGTCTGAGGCACCGTGGCATCAAGAACTAAATGCATTGTTTCCTACTGTAGCAGAGCACGCTGCGTTCGTTGGCAGGAAATTGAACTGTTGGGAACCAGAATAGTCAGACTCATACGATATATCATTAATCATTTAAAAACGCAGCGTGCCGTCCTTGTTTATCGGAACCTTAAAAGTCAAACAGTGTTAAAAATAGGACGCCATTTAATTTGGTTGATAATATCTGTTTGTAAAATTGACTAGTGACGCTACTGCCGATGGGTACTAATTGTCGCTTGTCGAGCGCGACGCGAATTCGATCCGTTACTCGGCATCGCGACCGCCCATGCTCCATCCGTAATCATGACAGGATCCTTCCTTGTAGGCAGAGCTGCAGGCTGTAGTGGTGGAATATCGGGAAAATGTCTTCCGGCTTCATAGGCAATGAAGCCAAATATTAACGCGTATAAAGAGCAATATCTTAAATTATGGTTACCAGTTTAAGTCTGCAATTCTACAGACATACTCCCAGTTCTGCTGACCCAAATAGATGTGCCTATTTACGCGTGAAGAAAGAAGATGGGCGAGTTCATAGAGATCATTGATCGGGCACGATCCTATACACTGTTGCTAAGACAGCTGACTATGAATTGCGCGTGCGCGTGAACTGGCATGTTCATCTGGAGCTTGGATTGCATGGTTATAACGTCGAGTTTAGGCTTATTTGAGTCTTCGACCAATCATTGTAAGCTTCTCTTCAGGTGATACGACACAGAGATGCCAACCCACAACTATTCCTTCGTTCCCTCGCGACCTACGTCGATTCGCATTCAGCTACAAGCAACACAGGTATCCATCCGTTATAGTCCCTTGTTCTTCCGCTAGAAGAAGTTGGTGACTCGTGTCAGACGTGGACACCGGACGGCGCCTGGGAGAGGGACGCAAGCTGGGAGCCTGAACGATACTTGATCAACTCTGCCCCTGTTCGGCGCATACCCTTACTTTATCCACTTTTAACAAAAAGGATCACAGATTTGCGGCGAACTGTTTATTTGTTCCTTCACACACCCTCCATGCCCATTTCTGGCCCGAGGAGACAGTCTGCTCTCATTACTCTTTGACTATTGTTAGCAATCTCTTGTAATGGAACACTGGGGACTCGGCAAGAGCCAAAGCTTATTCGTGTTACAATAAGCTATGCGAAACTGTGCGTGAGTGTGACGCACATCGGACAAGCTTGACATGTCTTTGGAAAATGACCATAAGTATAATCAGCTGCGTCCCACCGAGCCCGTCAGAAAGGAGTGAATTATAACCAGCATCTGGGTCCCGTTCATCCACGCTCAGTCAACTGAGCTCAAAATTAAGCTAATATTTTATCGCATTCCAGCCATATATGACATAAGTATCAAACGTTTGGGACGCAGCCAACTTGTGTCGAATTTCATTGACGGAGTTTTAGTGAAACATACCCTTGGGCGCTCGCATGAAAGCAGCTTTATCCAGGAGAAATTACAAATAACGTGATACTAGAAATTCTTATCTCCTCATTTTTGAATAGCGTCAAACTTATCTCGCTCGCGTTAGAACTGGATATACCTGAAAACCTGTCCTCCATCAGACCTCCCCCTGAGCGATCTTTTGAGGTAAAGATTCTATGATGCTTGTGAATGGAAAGGATTATTACGTTTCGTGTCGGAAATTCCTTTTCTTTGTAGTTGTCTCCCTTATTTCACGGTTTTATTCTGTCCATTACCGTTGTAAGAAAAACAACTATAAAATACTGTGGTTCATAGTGAGAGTGAGATAGCTAGGGTGGGCCGACTTTCTCCCCCCAAGCAAGAGCAAGCGAGTGTTCCTTCAGGCTTAAAGCTAGCTTGCTGCGAGGAACCGCCTCTTGGCTCTTTGCCGTCCCCGTGATTGCGTTCTATTCGCAATCGGTTCTATGCCGTCTGACGACATTAAGGGAAGAAAGTGTTTCCGCATTCGCTCTGCCATCAATCACTAGCGATCAGTTATCTCGCTCTCGCGACATTTCGTACATAGGAAACTTTTGAGGGAGAAAACCCGGTAGCTCACACATTTGCAATTTTGGAATAGCCACTGATCCCGGTAGCATTAATTTAGTCGGATAAGTCTACATGCTCAAATACAGATATTTTAAGAAGCGAACTAGAGTAAAATGAGGAGCAGCACAGGGTAATTACTGTAGAAGGCAAACAGGTGATTTTGGATGGCGATGATTTATTTTGGGAATGCACAAAGACGGAGTTTCCTCTGAAAAATTGTGTACCAAAACTCTGTGAACACAGGCTTTGGATAATTCATACTCAAATTGGCAACAAGCCCCAATAGCTCGGCTGGACTTCAAGGGTCAACATTTATCAAAAAAAGTCGAAAATTTGAAAATCTGCCGTGTAGGGCTTGTTGGCTATTCCCTGTACGCACATTCAATCCCTTACCAAATTTTTTGAGTAGGAACTGAATATTTTTCCGTTGTCGCGATTACATTTTACCAAGCGATTGAAGCAGTGAGCAAAGGGTCGTATCCTAGCAACCACTACTCTTTATGGTATTCATCAAAAACTAAACAAGCAAACGAAATTTTAAAAAACTCACCTGAAATACCGTAAATACACAATTACACAGAGCTACCGTTAAAGTTCCAATGAGACATGACAATAAATAATTAAAATAAAATTATGAAATTGTTCCAACCCGATGATAAAATGTGACTAAATTTGCAAAGCTGAGAAAGACACCGAGAAACGCTCTTATAAGTCGCTCTTACTGCATTTTTTAGGTACTGAAAATGAGCATATTGGTCGCACCGCCTTTAATCGCCGTTGCACTTTTGGCAACCGTGAGCTTAATAGCTTCGGTCGATCGGCGCAGCGAAGCGATGGTGTTGTTGTCGAATCTTCGTCGTGCAGAGTTCGTTCGTGCACTGCTAACGGCGCTGCAAAGAGAGCGAGGAACGACATGCATCCATCTGGAAAGGAATCGGTAATTGTACTTTAATGCTTATGTTAATGAGCCCAGACAGAAAGCGTTCATGGGTACCTAAAGGGAGATTAGACGTGGCAACCGAACAGCTGGCTGGACACCATATGATTTTTCTTTCAAAAAATGAGATTGCACCTTGTGGTTGCTGAGCATGTGACAGGAATCAACTATCGAATTGTACGATGCAAATGATTTATGGTTGGCGATTTAAATTTGCCTAATTCTAGGAGAGACTGTTTTTTGACGACTGATCACTGCTAAACATGACAGCGCAACTGTTTTGAAGAAAAAAATGGCATCCAATTCATTAAAAGCAAAAACAGATGAAAATATGTCAAAAAATATTCTGATAGTAGGGCCATCTCTAATTGTATGGCATGCAACTTTTCTATATTTTTTATTACTTTTTATAGTACTGATCGTGAATCTAATGAACTCCACTAACACTGATTATTGGCAAAAGCAATGGGTCATACAGTAACTAATGTATCAATCGGCTGACGCTCAAAGAAGGAATGTCGTCTCAATAAGAATTAAATTACACGTCGATGGTTAATTGAATTTTTCTCTCCCTTCCACTCACTCCCCTGCCCCTCCCCCAGAGCGGAGACTGCGTTACTTCCGCTAATTTGTATGGAACAGAAAGAAGCAGAGACAAGCATGTCCCTTTAAACAGCATCAGCGTTCGTATTCACTCCCAAAACCGGAACCAAATGAACGATGTCATCACATATTCATGAAGTACACAATTAAAGCAGAGCTGAAGTTCTAAGCAATGCGACTGAATACAAATCAGACTGCAGTCCTTTGGAATTATTCGCGCAGGGAGTTTGCTGCAACAGGATCCTTCAAAGCTAAAATATAAATTTCGACCGTGAATTAGGGTGGTACAGTGGAACCCTTATAATTGCACATCGATCCCGCAAGAAAAGTTTGTGCACTTAACCGGGTTGTGCACTAATGCGGGTTTTGCCTAAGTGCATAGTTCCTTACCCAATTTTTGCTCAAATTCCTAAAATAAGCATATTTGATTAGTAATATAGCATTTCCGCTTTATAAGGACCCTCTCCTAAGCAAAGAGAACGTTTTCCGAATCAAAAAGGACATTTTTCGTAATAATTTGACTAGGAAAATGTCCTTTTTGTCCCGAAAAGTGTTCCTGTTAAAGTGGAATTGCGATATGAAATAGTCCTTGTCACTAAACAAAGCTTCAAGATGATAAAGGTTGAAGGGCGCTTTGATTGGCATAGGCATTGTTTCGATGCACTATACATCATCTGCGCATATTTTTGAGTGACATATGGGTGAGGACACGCACTTCTGTATTTATCCAGGTACAGTTGCATACAAAAGTTGCACACGGGGCTTGCAAAACATTTGCACTTATCCGGGTTGTGCGATTATCCGGGTTCCACTGTATTTGAGAGCGGTTGTTAAGTAAATTTTCAAATTCTGTTTTGTTTTGTTTGCGTATGGCTTACGATTCACTCACCCGGCGCAGAATCCTAGCGCTGCCGCAGAGTCACGCACATGAATACAGTATACGACTGTTTATGCATGTTTGTTGCTTGGCAAAAGTCTAATTGATAGGCATTACCCAATAACTACTTCGTACTTTTTGAGGTCGCATATTAATGCGGCAGCAATAATTCATACACGCACCTCAATATCAGCTAAAAATTTGCAGAAATAGACATTGTTACCATATCGGGAACATCTACTCTTTCAGGTTGCACAGCACAACGTTTAGCGACCAGCTGGAAAATTATCGGAAGGAGACGGATGAGATATTTGCGCAGTGGATCTCTGACGATGACGGAGACACGAACGCGAATAAACGGAAAGCAATCGAAAAAATGGAATTACTGTCCTACCGAAAGAAGGCAGATAGCGGAAATTTTCTGTGCAACGAATTGATCAAGTTGGTCACAATGAGTTTTATACAGAATTTTAATTAATGCGTATTAATGATTATGTATTTAGGTGGTACAACAGCTTGAACCATCGCTTGCTCGCATCGGTAATCAGCCAGCAAGGCGTTGACAAAGCACAAACAACCATTCACGGATTTTCCGCATATCATAACATACTACTTGCCAAAGATTTAATCGGTACCGTTCACGAATTTAGTTTATAGCATAAATTTTAAGAGGGAAATTTTGCATTAAACGCGCATTTTGGTCTGTCAACTAGAATTTACGCCGACTACTTTTATCTACTTATATAGATAATAAAAGTGGGTTAAACTGCGCATATCTCTTCTAAAGCTAGTTGATTCAAGAGCGCTAATATAGCGAAACCTTGAAAATCCGAGTTTTTGAATTTGATGTTTCCCTCGCGTTCAGGTATTACCAGAGCACTCGGAGGAATGTACTTCACTCAGGCTTCTATGGAAGATGGTGCTGCTGTCCAGTTCTCTGGTAAGCATTTTCATGCGCTGAATAAAGTCCCCCCAGCATGCTCGAAGTCATGAACAATTTTGAGTTTGAATGTTACGGCCAATTCTGTTACATCTGGGAACTTTCGCTCAACTTAAAATGAATTTTTGCGTCGAAGAAGATTTATGAAAAATTAAACCTGTTTTAACGCGTGCCCTAGTAAATGGGCAATATTCCGCAGGCAATCATTTTAGAATTTTTAAGTTTTTCTATCTATTTTTCCAATTGAAAGGCTCAGACAAAAATCCATATATCCCCTCATCACTTCAAATCACTCATTGCCGCCGCGGTGGTCCAGTGGTTAATGAGCTAGCTTATTAACGACGCGTCATAGGGTGGACGCACGCTGGTTCATTCCCCGCCGCGGTAGGCAAAAACAGTCTCAATCCAACTCTGGTTGAGCTCCCGGTGGCAGGTATACGACGGCCGACCGGCAGAGCACGTGTCGTATCAAACAGGCGTCTTCATGGGAAGGCCCGAAAAAAGCGGACCCTGCGCTAGCGAGGAAAATGCTAGTATGCGGGAATAACGCTAGGAATTTGACTTTTGACTTCAAATCACTCATTGCTATTAAATCAATATTTACACAATTATATACACCTTTTCATAAAAGTACGCTTAAAACAGTTTATTGCTTTTGATTGATGACATCTAGGTTGAATACAGCATAAATCCTAAAGTTCTTGTTTCGAAAAGCCTTTTTTCAGTAGATCAAAAGAAAATATTTCCATAATCAATGCGAGTGTTGCCAGAATGGTGGAAAGAATCGTTCCATAGCCGGTCTCATAATATACTGTATTTCATGTCAATTTTAGAGGCGGTTGGCGGAGCTGCTGTACTTCTTGATTTAATTGGATTAGAAATGCCACCTGCAGCCCAGTTTTACCGTGAACTCGAAAATAAGTATGCGGAGTTGATGGAACAAATTCAAAGCGCGCGACATACAATTGAGTCGAACGGCGTGAAGGAAAGAAACAGCGACGAAGAAAGTGCTCTTGTATGGTGGGAAAAAATGACGCAATACGTTGACGATGTTATATCACCGGTATGCGGCAGCAAGTTTTTCGAGTTCAAGGCTGAACTGGGGCCTCTTCATGAAACTATTGTAATCTAAATTGTGGGAAGTGGGCCAGTTAGACAGATGTAAAAACTGTGCGTGGGAAAATTCCGTGTAACCACGTCACAAGTGACCATTCGCTGCACTTTCCGCAATAGTCATGGAAATGGTTGTAATAATGACAATTTTGGGAAACAGATATAGAGGGCTGAGTGTGACATCCAGCCCTCAGAAGCCAATCGCAGGGAAAAGCTATGTTTCTGCGCACATAACATGCGTTGAAGTGGTATCCTTTTGGAAACATTTGCCTTGTTTTAAACTGTCTCTCAGAAAATTGTTAATTGCTTTTAGAAAATGAACTTCAAGGGAGATGTGTTCGAGAGAAAGTCAATTAACACCCTCATACCTATCAAAACATCATGTACCTGGGACGTAGTTGTGCACTCGACCTTAATCATAGTTGTTGATCAATTTCAGACAGAGCAATTTATCACGGAAACGCTGCTGCATCGTCTCGAGAATCAAAAAGCGTGCGCGAATAAGCGCTTAACGCTCACACTGCTGATCGCTATGATCACGCTTATTCTGTGTCCAACAATGACGGTGGCGTATTTATTGCACACCCAGGGGTTGCAAAGAGCCAATCGCATCTTCGGTCAGGAGCTCCAGCTGAGCACGGAACAGATCAGTTCACAGAAGCAAATCAGCGAGCAGCTACTCTCTAACTACATCCCCAAAAACCTAGTCAGAGATTTGCCCATTTCTTTGCTTCCTTTTTCTATTACATTACTATTCCGATGTAATTGTGCATGTCCGAATAGAGCCCACTTCAGCTAAAGCTCTCCTTCAAATGAAATTTCCAATAGGGTATTTTCAAAATCAGAGTCATGGAAGCTCTGTTGGTTAATGTACTATATTTTCACCATGATCTTTGGTTTTCGTAAATTTAGAAAAGGGTTTTGTTCGCAGTAATGTTCGTTCGCATTGAGTTTATGAATCAAGAACTTCGATCAAGTATCAATAGTTTAAATATTTCTTGATTAGATCGACTGGACCGTCAGATTCAATGAGGGCTTCTTTTGTGCCCCTCCCTCCCCTAAGTCCCTCAACTTTAATAGTATTGTTGAGAGTGGCACTGGTTATGAAAGGAAATTATCATTCAATAAAAAGCGGAGTTCACTACTGTAAATTTGCTGAACTTATATATTATCTGCCTGCAAATCTGATTAAAGGGACCATGATCGTCTCGAACTCAAGAGTATGTATCATAGATTGTTGTTCGTTACCTATGACAACGCTGCTTAATGACAACTGAAAAACAATGTAAATTGATGTGATTCGTCGTCAATTTATCATGCGAATCATTTATGGTACCTATCTACGCAAGAACGACTGGAGCTTCAATTTAAAATATCATTGCAGAAACCGATCAGCACGCTCGCATTGACAATGCAGTTCGAGGCTCGAGTGTTCGCCGCAGTTACCATTTGTTCTTGTGACATCATGGGCTTTGATCGATTGATCGAAGTAGCTACTCCTGAACAGGTAAGCCACTTCTGTTAAGAGACCCCGTAGTAGAGAATTTTTCCACATTCGGCTGCATTCTCTTGTGTACCAGTTTCACTGTACTACTCGCTTTACTTGTTAGACTGTTCGTCTTCTGAACGTGCTACACAGTCGTCTGGAGCGTATTGCCAGTCGACACGATTGTTACAAGTTCGATCACGCCGTCGACTCATCCGCAACCTTCGTATCCGGCCTACCCGTCGCCAACTCGTCACATTCTGAGACCGTTGTCCGACTGGCGCTCGACATTATGGAACTGACAGAAAGCTTCTATATTCCTTTCCTCATTGATCAGACACTCGTCATGCAAATTGGCATTCATACTGGTGCGTTTGCCACAGCAACTCATTTATAAAGACGGGGTCACGTTTAAATTCCCAGTCGAAGAAATGAATTTCTGTACACATTAATTATACTAACGTTTAACTGTATAAACGCTTGACAGACTCTGATAGCAAGGAAACTCGCACGTAAAAGAATTTTTCGCATTTATCTGTTTTCTCTTGCAGTCAAGTTTTATTGTAAACAATATCTATCCCTCCGTTTTCATTTTTCAGACGAATTTTAGAAAATCTTAGAGATTTGAGGTATTTTGCTTGCCAGCAACTTGTGCGCCGATCAGAGACCTAGAGAATATATCATTGTTAATGAATAAATCGGGCAAAAAGGGCATATTAGCGGAAGGAAGTTTATATGTAAATATCAAACAAGTGCTCTCACCGAAATATAATGGAACATGTAAGCGAGAATCAAACACTGATGTCACTCTGAAACAGAAAGTTATAACTGTCAATTATAATCAGTTGCTCATCTTAACTGTAATAAAGTAAATAATACATGCCTCTAATTTAGGTCCAGTTTGCACTGGCGTAATGGGTAACAAAATCCCAGTCTATACAATTCTTGGAAAAACCATCAAAACTGCTCGATTGATGCAGAAGTCGGCTCAAGGTAAGAAATTCTGTTGAAGTTATTGTACCTCTCCTTGATTGTTTACATACGCTACATGATAGGCATGCGAATTCACATCAGCAATGCCACATTCGAGCACCTATCGAAACGTCAGCCGGGAGAATTTGAATATGAAAGCAGTGAAGCCATCCGCATCAACGATATGAATCGGGTACAGTTATCTTTTGCGTTAAACTTTTAATTCGTAATAATTTTCAGCCAGAAGTCGGAACCACACCTACTTACAACTTGCTGGGCTGCAGTAGCGAGAAATACCGCGCCAATTCTCATATTATTGGAGCGGGCGTTGATAATAACTGGTATTGGCAACACGATTACGATCGAACGCAACCTTGCAAACAAAGACATAGCAAGAGTAAGAAGGAAATGGAGTTCACAAGAGAAATCGAGACAACTAGTATATAATGGAAATTCTTCTGTTATGTACTGCATCCAGCTCGCCGTTTTTTGAACAAATATGCGCGCATATTTTAGCACAGATGTGCAAAGTGCTTGGCAGTATGCCAAATTTAAAGAGCTACTGTAATATAATGTTTATAGCATGAATAAAATACGAACAAACGGTATAAAGCTTATTAAAATAGAAAACTAATTACTGAGATTATGCAGTAATAATTACGTTCCTGACGCAAGTCCTTAGTTTGATCTGCACTTTTGCTGTCTGAAGAAGCTCGTAAAAGAAATGAAGCTTCCTCTTACTTAAAAAGGGTAGCATATGTAATGATAACGAATAGGGGAGAGCAAGCTACAGTATGGCATCGCTACTTCTCTAGAGAACTGCAGTAGCTTCTGACCAGAGCAGAAAGCGGAGCGAAATCCCATCATTCCAGATCACAAACAATCAATGAGAGAAGGGGCGTACGCTAGTGGCCAAAGTAATTGACTGACAATACAAAAGTGACACTATTTGGATATGATCCAACAATCTTCAAGGATTAGCGCATTTTTGACATTTCAATACGGCCGCTGCTGCATTTTAATTGAATTCAATATGACAGATACGTTTCACGCATACACTTGTGCATTCTTCGTAAGAATCGACCGTTATTTGCAAAAGCGCAACAATACACGTAATTTCAATAGCAAAGCATTATGTCTTTGACATGTTTACGAGTTTATTCGCCTATCAATATATTACATATGGGGCGCCCAATATTTTACTACAATCCTGTTTTGACACTCGTCATGCTTCGGCTTGCCATTTCCGCGTTCTCTGCTGCTTCGTGATGGAGGCGTCGATGGTGCACACATCGTTGACGACGGTGAAATCCTGTGAGCAAATGACGTAGTCGATCTCGATTTTTGTCCTATAGTCATTTGAGCGCCACGTCCATTTGTGAACCGGTCGTTTTTGTACAATGAATCCAAATGAGCTGGTCCCACGTCGCCAGCGAAGGCTCGTCAATGCGATTATATCAGCTTTGATGTTGTGGAGCGCGCGCGTGTTTTAGCTAAATGAGACGGTCGACAGTGGCGAGACCTTGAGTGTCGCCACGAAGACTGGGTTGAGGAGAGGGGTGGGACTACGAAATCCTGCCTATCGCATTGGCTTCTGGGTTTTGGGGGTTCACTCATTTTGCTAACTTGCGGTGGCGGAGAAAAATTCTCGACCGACCGCTCGCCGAACGCAAAAATGAGAGAAGTCGTAAAATGTGTAATGCATATGAAATAAGAAGTTTGTTGTGGAAAGAGTTGAGGTCGTGAGGCAAGACTCGGATGGCGATGAAATAAAGAGAAGGAATTCACCACTATCGCTTACAGGCTTCTTTAAAACGTGTACAGAGCTTTTGGATTACACTACATGTCAAAAGATTAAAACAGTTTTACCGTATTACCAGCATCGCACAAAGTGTTACGATGGTATTTGTAGCATGAATATTTGTGTAAGCAGGCATATTGGAATAAATGCTTGCACGCGAGATGCTGCTGATCTACAAATGTTCATTTTTTCTTTCTTTCTTTTTTTTATTTGCTTTTTCAATTCGTCCGAAGGAAGCGGAAATCCCATGCTTCCCCAAACAACCACAGCCGCCTAACGCTCGCCAGCGTTCGTAGCCAGACGGGTTGCAGCGGTCGTGAGTCAGCGATAGCCGCCCGCTCGTCGTCAAGAAACCAACCAAAAAATCATTTTCAATGCGCTACGCTCCGCAGCCGCAACGGCGTGTTGGAGCGGAAAATGTTCATTTAAAAGCACCAGTCACACTATCATATGGATAATCCAGTAAGCAGAGATACTCTTGTTAACTAGTGGGGTTGCATGGGCGCGAAAGTATATAGTTCCTCCTGGCACATACCTCCCGGAACAGAGTGAACGCAAACGCCCCAGACAACTGAGTCTATTTCAAGCAAACTGCGCATAAACGTGGATTCCTGCAGATCAATTGAGTTTTGCGTTCAAACAGCGAACTTTGCAAGAAATACTACCAATTCACATTAATACGGGCCGTAATTTTTCGTCACTGGTGCTCATCTAACTTGACGGGAGCATCTTTCGCCTCAAAGATAGTCTGTCTGTCACGCCCGCGGTATAAATCGAAGCCTCGAAAATGGCTAGACATTCGTGTGCATTAAATTCAAGCTACATAATTTGGGGCTATAACCTATTTTAACTATTATATGTATCATTGAGACTCTTTATGTGAGGAGCGCGAATAATTAATTAAAGGTTCCGGTTCCGGTTCAGGACTATTAGTACCGGGTACACATATTCTGTATAGTACAACTTTGGGGTATCATGAGAACATGAATCAGAACCGAATTTGAATGATAAATCCATAAAACTGGAACAAAAATGTAGCATGTTGCATGTCAACTGATCCTCTGTTGCTATGCAACACAAGTGCGAGAGCGTCCTGTATCATGAGTCTGTGAGCGCAGTTTCGTATTATTAACGATCTGTCGAAGCTTTCGCGGAAAAAACAAGATGCTTTTGCTCTGTTTCATTATTCTAAGATTCTCCTATGCCAAATGCTCATTTTGTGCTAAAATTTTCAATAATTGGATTCCACCCTCAGCCTTAACTAAATGGTGCCCATAATGAAGTTTAAATCGCGCTTAGTATCGTATCCTTCGAGAATTCGAACAGTTCGCTTGAAATGTATTCAGGTGTCTGGGGCGTTTGCGTTCACTATATAAGACAACAACGTCGGTGACTAGGGTTGTATATACGAGGCGCGCAAGCAGCATAATGGCGGATACTTGTGAGTGTATTAGCGTGCATGGGTTAGCAGATTTGGTATTTACACACGCGACGCGCCAGAAACACTTAGCTGCTTCTTGTTCTGTCGCTTGCCGTCTCTTGTGCAGTATTTGCTCGCATCGCGCTTTCGAAGCGCTCCCCTAACGTGATGTGATTTTCCATTAGAAAATTTATTTTAACACGCTCGCAAAAACCGTCGATTTGCTGTTTCGTCGACTACATTGCATAATTAGCATAATATTTTATTCACGACGCATTTGGGATCGAGTTCTGGTAATGATATATCAATTCTGTTAATGATACCAATCTGATTTTGTTGTATCGAAAGCCGAAAAATTCTGCCTCTTTCACCTTTGCTCATCAATAGATATCGTTGATGGCTTGACTGAAAAGAAACAATAATCAGAACACCAACAATTAGCCATTTCATATAACTAAATCTTAATCGAAAAGTTTTTTCACAACCAAAGCTGTTTTGTACATTAATATCGCATTATTTTTTAACTACTGAATTGAGCTCCAAAAAGCTTATTAATTTCGTTTAAGAGGAATCAAGTGCTTTGGCAACTGTGCTTTATACCCATAATATGTTATTAAAGAAACGAGCTTTGTTTTAAACGATTTTCAAAAATGATGTACCGCATAGCAATACACAACGTAGTTCAGTTCGTTTCATGCTTGCTATGCAATTAAATTGCAAGCAGAAAGCGGACGAAAGAGTGTGCTCACAGTGACTCTCTTACAACGGCCAAGATTGACAGTGTCCAAGTTTTCGGTCTGTGTTTAATACAGAAAAAGTCGGTTCGAGCTGTACAGAGTGTCAAAAAAGTTCCAGCGATTTTTTAAAGTTAATTTTTCAAAGTGTAAAACATTTCGCGGAAATTTCGCAAATATACCATTTTATAGTATTTTCATTGCTCTTTCCATTGAGCACAAAACCTTTTAAGAAATAATTATATTATGAGATTTTAAATCATGAAATCGAAAAGACACGCTATCAAGCTTTTGCACGACTCGGGAATGCGAATTGCCAAGATTTCTCGACGACCTTGATTTCCTATAACTCCGCGAATGATCCAAATGAGCTGAAACTTAACAGATATTATCTACAGATGTTGACTTTTCGTTTGAAAAAAGAGTTACTGAATTAGAACATGGCGTTGCCAAGATATGGCCGAGTAAACATAAGCACTCATTGGAAGCGATTTGCCTGCGACGGGCATAATCATACCTTCACGAGTCCTTCCAGCTGAGTGCTTATGTTTACTCGGCCATATCTTGGCAAAGCCGTGTTCTAATTCAATAATTCTTTTTTCAAATGAAACCGCAACAGCTGCAGATAATATCTGTTAAGTTTCAGCTCGGTTGGATAATTCTGGACCAAGTGTTTTGAAAAAAATAGTATTGTTGTAATGAAGTGTTTTGTATGCGCTATTTTTTCCTATTTTGTACAACTGAAATTGAAGGATGAGTAATGAGCCAAAACTGAAGTCTAAAAGAAGGAAATCTAATTTAACAATTTCTCTATCAGACGCAGAAAGCAGCATTTTAATCGATTGCGTTTTCGCGGAGTTATAAGAAATCAAGGTCGTCGAGAAATCTTGGCAATTCGCATTTCCGAGTCGTGCAAAAGCTTGATAGCGTGTCTTCTCAATTTCATGCTTTAAAATCTCAAAAGACGATTATTCCGTAAAAGGTTTTGTGCTCAATGGAAAGAGCAATGAAAATACTATAAAATGGTACATTTGCGAAATTTCCGCGAAATGTTTTTCACTTTGAAAAATTAACTTTAAAAAATCGCGGGAACTTTTTTGACACCCTGTATCGTTTACCATGGTAGATTGGTCAGGTCAGGCAAGATTGCTCGATCACAGAGAGTATCATTTTACGTTAAATGAGATCTTTAACAGAAATGGCAGGTGAGCACTTCTAACCTGTAATAAGGACCGAGTCGGATCTGCACCACATGCCGCCTTTTACCAACTATCAACTGTAATGTTTCCTTTGCTCGTGACCGTTCTTTTTCCATGTAGTTCAGGTTTTTGCATGCGGCTTATTGTTTATGTTTCCACATAGAGGATCGCTTTGGTTTATAAACTTTGACTTTGTCGGTTAATTCAACTCATAAATACCAGGTGGGCCAGATATTCCCCCGATTTTTGAAATTGAATAACTTTGAGTGAGTTTTTCAGTTGAATTTTACAGGCTATCTGCACCCTTACTTCCACAAACGGCCATCAAGTGATTGCGTATATCTTTTTGCTTATAACCATAGACGAAAACGTTGAACAACGCGCTGCAGAAGATGCCGTAAGCCACAAAAGGACCGATCGCCTTGAAGACCAATGATCCGGCTAGCGTTGATATGCCGTTCATCAAAAATGGCACTGTGATGAAAACTGTCGACCCAGTGAGAACATACACAGCAACGATGTTGGCCTGAATCAAAGAAAAGTCAAGCTTTTCTCATATTTTACCGTCCCTAAGAGACTGGTGCTTCACGAATTTCATGTTTGAGATATGGGTTATTTTTGCACTTTTAAAAGTGTAAAATTCTTACCAATCGTTACTCATTTCGTTTCATCATTTAATCGCTCAATCATTTCTTACAAATGAAGTGGGATTCCATCATATTCTATGATGGTGACATAGTGGCCCTAAACCTTTGTTGCTGGAGAGTAACTTGGCCTAGGCATCAGAAGACAGCGTGTAGACAAACGGTCTGTTGATAGAGTGGTATAAATCATTGTAGAAGGTGCAAACGAGGGCAGCGGCCTCTGCTGTCATCATTGTGTGCTCCCCATCTCGTCATCAGAGAGGCATGATCTGCATCTGACTGGTGGCGAGCTCGCTTCTGGCGCGGAGTGGATGGTTTGCAGCAATGGCTTTTGTAAGAATACAGGGATGGTGCACATGGAGATCTGCAGCAAGCGCCTTACACAGTGTCTTATTAACCTCGGCGCACTGGATAGCAGCATGTGGGGGACGGGGCTATTTGACCGCGACGGACACATGACCGCTGTGACATTTCACCGCCTTGAAGATTTATTAACAATAGCAAATGTGATGTGATAAAAAAGTTTGGCTCTATTCGACAATAGCGGTCCAATAAAAAAATAGCGGTCCGAAACATTAATAGCGGTCCAAAACATTAATAGCGGTCCGAAAAAGAAACAATAGCGGTCCGAAAAAAAGAATAGCGGTCCCAAACGAAGGAACAGCGGTCCGATAAAAAGAATAGCGGTCCAAAACTATAGCGGTCCGAAAAAAGAACGGCGGTCCGAAACAATAGCGGTCCGAAAAGGAATAGCGGTCCGAAAAAAAACAGAATTTTTTTTGAAAAAAGGAACAGCGGTCCGAAAAGAAGGAATAGCGGTCCGAAGAATGTATGGCGGTCCGAAAATAAACAATAGCGGTCCGAAGAAAACAATAGCGGTCCGAAACAGAAACAATAGCGGTCCGAAGAAAATAATGGCGGTCCGAAAAAAAGTATGGCGGTCCGAAAAAGAAACAACAGCGGTCCAAAGAAGGAATAGCGGTCCGAAAAAGGAAATAAAAGCGGTCCGAAAAAAGAAACAATGGCGGTCCGAAAAAAGAATGGCGGTCCAAAGAAAAGATCAGCGGTCCGAAAAAAAGAAATAAAAGCGGTCCGAATAAAGAATACCGGTCCGAAGAATAAACAATAGCGGTCCGAAAAAAAGAATGGCGGTCCGAAGCATCGCCGGCTCTGGATGAATTAATAGCGGTCCATTGGAGGAATAGCGGTCCGAAGAAATAATAGCGGTCCGAAGCATTGCCGGCTCGGGATAAATTAATAGCGGTCCATTGGAAGAACGGCGGTCCGAAACAAAAGAAAGACTGTTACGAAAACAACCAATGGTAGATGGATGCTGTAAGAACTACTATGGGAAAAGAGTTGATATCAGCACATAAATATCTTTCAATAGTGAATTCATTTGGTTTGCCCTGAGAATGCATTCTCATCCTGAAGATGTGTAGTATTTTTTAAGGGTAAACAAATGGGCATTACCTAAAAATGTCTATTTTTTGGTAATTGGATACCGAAATTTCATCTATAATAACCATCTAACAGAACTTTTTTCTGTGCAAAACAACAACTTTCTCCTGAGGAGGCTCGATCTCAGACCGTTTCGGCTCGCGAGCTAGCCACTACAGCACTGCTTCATTGCACCAATTCTTTGATAGTCGTAGAAATATTAGGTAATCTTGTACTGCAGACGCATAGAATAATTGTGATTGAACCCTTGAGAGGCGCCTGTTTTAGTTTAATTTTTAGATTTTGGTTGGGAGAGGAGGTGATAGAGGGTGGTTGGCCCTATCAAGGATAACATATAGCTAATAAATTTGAAAAAAAAATGTAAAACTGACAGTAGTGCACGGCACTAGTGTGTAAATGTTTGACGCGTTACGACTTCTGTAAGACATAACGGGCTCGTTGGTCGCATAGGTGAAAGGTCAAAGAGTTGATGCCAACAGTAAAACGTGTGAGATAATCGAGAGAGCACCCCTATCCCAAATAAAATGGTTCAATCTTGATGACTTAAAAGCAAATATTTTATTACTTTTATTTTTCTTAAAATTTATCTGGCAGAGGTTACTTTCGGACCAGCATTCGTTTTTGGACTGGAATTATTTCATCGGAAGAGAGCAATGTTTCGGACCGGTATGCCTTCTTCGTACCGCTATTAATTCTTTGGACCGGCATTCTTCCAATGGACCGCTATTAATTCATCCAGAGCCGGCGATGCTTCGGACCGCCATTCTTTTTTTCGGACCG